>JAHRHZ010000008.1:18326418-18373029 GCA_024137785.1 Ginglymostoma cirratum | reverse complement strand
CCCATTTCTGAAGAAGGGTCTAGGCCCGAAACATCAGCCTTCCTGCTCCTCTGATGCTGCTTGGCCTGCTGTGTTCATCCAGCTCTACACCTTGTTATCTCAGATTCTCCAGCATCTGCAGTTCCTACTATCTCTGAAACATAAGATTACATGATTGCTAGGGGGGTGCTTCTGCCCAGAAACTTTACGGTAAAGAGTGAAGCCTTGACCTGTATGTAATTAGCCATCATCATTTTTCATTGCAAAGGTAATGTTTGACCCTGGAGCAAAAGGCCCCTGCTACATTCACAGACCTCTCTCCCAGATCATAGTATAAAGACTGGCCAATGAAGCAGAACAGAAATTATTCTTTAATGTGGCAGTGAGTAGGAACTCGCTGCCTGGGAGGGCAGTGCAGCAGATTCAATAAGAACTTTCAAACAGGAAATGGCTAAGTAATTGAAAAATCAAACTGGCAGGGACTCAGGGCAATAGCAGCAAGTGGGACTGATTTCAAAGATTAGTCACTAGGTACAGTGGGCTGAATGACCTCCTCCTCTGCTGTCTGACTCGAGAAATGATTAAGAGAAGTCAGTGAATGCAGGAAATATTCTCCTTTCACAAGAAAGTGGCTACAGAGCAGGGAAAGTGAACGGGCTGGGGCTAATGGTCAGCTCTTTCTAAAAGCTTGCTTGGGCACAGTGGGCTCTTCCGGAGAAATTCCTTACTCCTGCGTTTCTTCTCCAGCCTCTGCAGACGTTTCTCCTCACGCCTCCTTGCTTCCTCGGCCTCCTGGTGCTGACGGCACTTGTGGAAGTTCTCCACCACCACCCCAACAAACATGTTCAACACAAAGAAGCTGACGATGAGCAGAAAGGAGATGAAATACAGTAACATCCAGGGGTTGTGGTTGATGATGGGCTGCAAGAGACAGGGAGGCAATCGGTTACTGCGGTCATGCTGAGGTAGAGACACGGCAATCCTCATAGAATCCCTACAGTGTGGAAACGGGCCCTTCAGCCCAACAAGTCCACACTGACCCTCTGAGCATCCCATCCAAAACCCATCCCCCTATACCACTCATCCTTGAACACTACGGGCAATTTTTGCATGACCAATCCACCTAGCCTGCACATCTTTGGGCTGTGGGAGGAAACCGGAGCACCCGGAGGAAACCCATGCAGACGCGGGGAGAATGTGCAAACTCCACACAGGCAGTTGCCTGAGGGTGGGATTGAACCCAGGTCCCTGGTGCTGTGAGACAGCAGTGCTAACCACCGTGCCTCCTGTGGGCGTTAAGCCAGGCTTCAGTTGACACCTCAGAGTGCTACGTTTATCAACCCTCCAGTTCTGGCAGTGAGAGTTCACCCAGAGGGTGTAATACCGACATCAGTAGGAACATTAGAGATCACATTCAGCAGATCTGGATTCTGATGTCCAGCCTTGTGGTGAGCTTAACAGTGTAAGTAGCATGCAAAATATTAAACAAAAAGTTGATCTCGCCGATAATGTAGTCTCTCGTTGTCTCCCTAATTCATACCGAGGACAGCACAAAGACATTTGAGCGGGTAAATGGATAGGAAAGTTTTGGAGGGATGTGGGCCAAACGCAAGCAAATGGGATTAGTTCAGTTTAGGAAACCTGGTCAGCATGGACAAGTTGGGCTGAAGGGTCTGTTTCTGTGCTGTATGAGTCTATGATGATAGCCTCTCTCAGGACCCAGCATCACAGTAACAGAATGTCCTCCTTGCGGCTGGCATTTGCTCTAAGCTGTGCCATGACGCAGCTCACTGCATTGATGCAGGATTCTGGAGGTCACTGTCCCACCCAGACCTCGGGGGTTTACGTAGAAGAACAAAAATCTTCGAGGGACACTGTTTCTAGCCTGCTTGATCACAGCCTAGTCGCCCTATCCTTCCACTTCTTTCTCGCTCATGCATTTACCCAACCTACCCTTAAAACTATCATAAAATCATTGAACCCTACAGTGTGGAAAGAGGCCTTTTGGCCCATTGAGTCTGCTCCAACATTTCAAAGAGCATCCCACCCCAGAACCACCACTTGCCCTATCCCCATAACCTTGCATTTCCCATGGCTAACCTAACCTGCACATCTTTGGACTGTGGGAGGAAACTGGAGCACCCAGAGGAAACCCACACAGACACAGGGAGAATGTGTAAATTCCACACAGACAGTTGCCCGAGGGTGGAATTGATTACATTCATCTTGACTGCTCTTGGTGGGAGCTAGTTCCACATTATCCCCACTTCTCTGGGTAAAGGAGATTTCATTCCCAATTTTTTTTTTCATTCATTAACAGGATGGGGGCGTCACTGGCCAGGCAGCATTTATTGCCCATCCCTAATTGCACAAAGGGCAGTTCAGAGTCAACCACATTGCTGTGGGTCTGGAGTCACATGTGGGCCAGACCAGTTAAGGATGGCAGTTTCCTTCCCTAAAGGACATTAGTGAACCAGATGGGTCTTCCCAACATTTGGCAATGGATTCCTGGTCATCATTAGATTCCTAATTCCAGATATTTTATTGAATTCAAATTCCACCACCTGCCGTGGCGGGATTCGAACCTAGGTCTCCAGAATGTTATCTGGTCTCTGGATTAACAGTCCAGCAATAAAACCACTAGGCCATCGCCTCCCCATATACCACTAGGCCATCGCCTCCCCATTGGATTTATTAGTCGCTATTAGATTTAACACTCCTGATTCTGGTCTGCCCCACAAGTGGAAACATCACGTCTTCCTTTCTCTGCTGACCTCTATCATGGTCCTCCTTAGCCCTTTTTTTGCTGGAGGTAAAAGCCCCGGTCTGTTTGGTCTTACCTTGGTATCACCTTTCAGCCTGGGTTATGGAGTTTAATCAAGACAGTCTGGCAGAAACTGGCAAACAGCTAGCGTTGCCTGGGCTTCTGCATTTCCAATGAACATTGCTACTCTTGTCCATTGGAGACAGGCAGGACCTTGGGGTAGCAAGAGATCATACACACCCTCAGCTCAAAGGGGTGCCTGCTCGAAAAGGGAAATTCAGGAGGGTAAGGTACACTCCTGGGAGTCAAACATAGGAATGTGGTAGCTCCAGTCAGAAGCTATAATTGTTCCAGTCTAAAAGTTGCAAGCGAGTTTAGATACATTTGTTAGATACAGGGAGTCTGGTGTGAATATTATACAATGGTGGTTTGGGGACTATACCGTGGTTGCGTTTGTACATAATAAAAAGTGTAAGAAGAGAGGGCGAGAGCGAGAGAGTTAAGTAAGAAGGCACTAAGATATTAAAAGAAAGAAAAAGATGAGAGATTGGAATTGAAGAAAAACAGGCAAATAGGGGAGAATGAGGACAAATTTTGTGCACGTGTATGAATGAGACTGTGTATGTGTGTGTGTGTGTTTGTAAGTGTAAGTTGGCATGTACCAGTAAGTGTGAGTTTGGAGAGGACTGGGGTCAGATAGACTGAGAAACAGGTGAGAATTAACCAGCTGTGATATAAACGATGGGATTTAAGTGTTTAATTTTTAATGATACTTGGGGTGGGTTTCAGTTTCTAGTTTTTGAGTTACAACCTTTTCCGTACAACTTGCACGTATTTCTGTAACCATTGTGATTTCTTTTAGAAACCATTTCTGAAGCTTTTCTCTAGAAGGAATGGAGCCGTGTAATAATAGACTTGTTTTTAGTTTAGGCCATTTAAGTTAATTTAGAGTGAAATTTAACAGCCTGAAATGTTTCTTAGAGAGTTCTGGAAGTGTTTAAGCTTGAGGAAAAACAACTAAGAGGCTTTGAGTTTTACTTTTCACTTTGAGCAGGGCAGTCCTGTGGAGTCATTGAAGTAGGATGGCTGTGTAGAGTAATACTCCTGAGAACAGGCTGAGAGTTATGGTGTATTAAAGTTCCTTGGAGTGAAGAGTTGGTGTTAGTTCCAGACCAGAAGTGTTGGAATAAAACACTGCAGAGGTTACTTAATGTTGCATACAGTGAAACATAGGTATGTGGTAAATCTAGTCAGAAGCTTTTATAGTTCCAGCCTAAAAGTTACAAGCAAGTTTAGATACATCTGTTAGATACAGGGAGTCTGGTGTGAATATTATACAATGGTGATTTGGGGACTGTACCGTGGTTGTGTTTGTATATAGTAAAAAGACCGTGTTTTTCATTTCAGTTTATAAAAGAGTGTTTGGGGATTAATGGGATTATGGTTTTACTGTGTTCAAAATCTTGGAATTTGTATTATAATGAGAAAACTTGGATTATTCTATTTTATTGTTGCTTCTTTTCGAACAATCCTTGGCTTTATTGTTAAAGCAAAATCTGCAAAATTGCACGCCTATGTTTGAGAGAGACACCGCTTTAAATATAAACAAAACAAATCAAAGTTGGAATGGTCCAGCCAAGTTTCTGTTTGGGATCTGACTCGTTCAATAATAATGTCAACTGGGATCATAACACAGTGGAAGAGCGTCTCTGTGCGCGTGTGTCTCTGTGCGCGTGTGTCTCTGTGCGCGTGTGTCTCTGTGCGCGTGTGTCTCTGTGAAAATGTGTTTGGGAGTCTGAGGGTGTTTGAGAACATGTGGAAATATGGTGTATGTGTGTGAATGAGTCAGCGTGTATGTGTCTGTGTGCATGTATGTGCGCGGGTGTGTGTTCATGCGTGTGTGTTTGCGCACGCGCCTGTGTGTGCGTGTGTGTTTGTGAGTTTGAGTGTGTATGTATGAGTAGATTGGTGTGTATGCATAAGTGTAAATGAAAATGTATGTATGTGAGAGCATGTGCGTGAGTTTGAGAGTGTGGATGTGTGTGTGTGTGTGTGCAAATGTGTGGGTGTGTGAGTTAGGGTATGTGTGTGTGTTTGCGAGTGAGTGCGTGTGGGTGTGCGTGTGGGTGTGCGTGAGTGGGTGTGCGAGTGTGTGGGTATGTGTGTGCGGCTGTGTGTGAGTGAGCGTATGTGTGTGTGTGTGTGTGGCTGTGTGTCAGCATGAGAGTGTGAGTGATTGTATCAATTTGGCTGTAATCCAGTTTGCTCATCCATTTCAATCTTAAAAGTAAGTTAAACCTTTCAGCCCATTTACAAGATCCATTTCATGACTTAATTAGTTTTATAACCTTATGCGTTATCCATCTGTTATCAGAATTCTTCCATTTTAATGAAGGACCAACAATGTCATTGGAATATAGCAATGCATCTGTCCAAAGCTGCCATTACTCAAGCTGACAGTGCTGTTATAGATACAAATTAACCCAGTTAAGAAGCCTGTTTAATCATATTGGTCAAAATATCTTTTAATGTCATCTACATTTTGCAGTTTGTTTTCAGCACTCCTCTGATTTATAATTTGCATTTATATCATTTTGTTCACACAGTAATACATCTCAAGGCTTTCCACAGGAGCATTCTAGTTATCTATCATTAAAGTCTATCAGGCAACATCTGATACTGAGCCATTTAATGGAATATTAGTGTGGGTTCCCAAAATTGTGCCTTAAAGGAAACCTTTTAGTGCAGGAGAGAGACGTGCAGAGGTTTAGGGATGGAATTCCAGAGCTTAGGGTCAAGGTAGCTGACGGTACGGACTGTGACAGCGCAGTGATAGAATTGTGAGTGGTGAGTATGTGCCAGAGATCAGAATTATAGAGATCTCAGAGGGCTGTGGGCCTGGAGACAGTGACAGAGACAGGAATTAATGTCAATCTCGTATCTCCTGCACTGTTGTGAAGCTTTCTCTTATCTGTGATAATGAAGCGTGGGCAGCCCCTCAGCACTGGTGATCTTACAGCAGCTCTCCTCGGGGTGGCCTGTGTTCCTTTAACTTTGCTAATTATCTCTCAACCTCTCTGTGTTTTAGCCCAGTGCCCACGAATGCCTTGCTGAGTGGCAACACCTCCTGTAGCGAGCTCTCTGCCAATGATGACAGACCAGCTACAAGCAGATCTCCTGAAATCCACATCCTCTACCAACCTGAAGGAGAAGGCACCAAGGGAATACCACCAGCTGCAGGATTTCCTCTGAGTTCCACGCCGTCCCGACTTGGAAATATAGCGCTATTACTTCAGTGTCGCTGGGTCAAAACCCAGGAACTTTCTCTCTCACAGCACTGGGGTGTCTCTACACCACACAGACTGCAAGATGATTCGCAAAGATGTAACCACTACCATCTTCGTGAGGGTCAATTAGGGATGGGCATTAGACTCCAGTCTTTCCCAATCTAGCCCACTTTCTGACAATGATTATTAAATGATTTCCTGGCAGCAAACGGTCTTCACCATCTTCCAGATTTCTAAAAAATTATCTTGTTCAGAAATGTCATTACCTCCTGAGCACGTAGGACTTGAATCTGGGTCTCCTGACCCAGAGGTAGAGACACTACCACTGTCCCACAAGAGCCCTTATCACCACCTTCCATGCCCAGTGACTGCCCTGAGGTCTCAATGCGTAGCATTTGCGCCTACGAGCCAAAGGTTACATTTTCAAATCCCACACCAGACACTCAACAAAACGTAAGTTCAACTCCTGCTGTCACCTTCCAGATCGGACCTTAAACCAAGGGGCACGGCTAATCTCTTGGGTGGGTATGGAAGATTCCATGGCACAATGTCAAAAAAGGGCAGGGGAATTCACTCCCATAACCTGCGGGATATTTATCCCTCTACCAATCGCACAGAGCTGATCATCAAATTTGATCATGGCTATTTGACCATTATCAGACAGTGGGATCTTACTGTGCACAAGGGGACCACTATGTTTCTTACATTACGCCAGTGAGTACACTTCAAAAATTACCTGATTGTCTGTAAAGCATTTTGGAGGGTGATGGGGTGCTGGGGTATGAAAGGAGATACATAAATGCCATTAACATGGGACCCTGTTAAGGAAGGGTGGGGGAGGTTTATATTGGAGATTTTACCTGTTGGTCAATGGAGACTGCATCCAGCCCATGGTACATGATGTTGACCCAGCCATCCTTCGAAGCGAGCACAAAGAGTGACATCAGAGCCTGCAGTGAGGGGACAAGGACACTTTCTGTAAACAGTGGTCATGGAGACAGATCGCATGGTAACATCAGTGCGTTGGAATGTTTGGAGAAGTGAGCTCTCCTCCAACCAACTCACCTCTCGGCAGTAGATTGACTCAGTCAAATCTATTTGTAATAAGGAATGGCCTGAACATAGTCAGCTGATTAGCTGACTGATAAAGTGCATAAAATGAGGAAACACAAGCAGAAGGTGTTGAAGGAACTCAGTAGGTCATGTGTGGAGAGAAACAGCTCATGTTTCCAGCCCAGTGACCCTTTGACAGAACAACAAAATGAAAACCCCATGGAAACATTCTTTGCTGAAAAATGTGTGTGTTTGACAGATGATTTCATTCCTTCCTCAAACTCCCTTTTCTCTGCATATTTAACCATGTATCACTCCCAGCTTGTTATTGTTCTTTCACTCATGTATTTACCACAATTACACTGCCCCACTCTGCAGGTTCAAATTCCTCACTGTGTAGTATCCCTACAGTGTAGAAGCAGGCCTTTCGATCCATACTGACCCTCTGAAGAGCATCCCACCCAGACCCATCCTCCTAACCCTGCGTTTCCCGTGGTTGATCCACCCCAATCTGCACATCTTTGGACTGCTGGAGGAAACCCATGCAGACACAGGGAGGATGTGTAAACTCCACACAGACACTCACCTGAGGGTGGAATTGAACTGGGTCCCTAGTGCTGTGAGGCAGCAGTGCTAACCACTGAGCCACCGTGCCACTTGTTTCTCTTTTCTCCTTTCTCAAAACCATTCCCCCACATGTGGTATTATTGAATTCAAACATTCATTCCCTTTTATGTAGATTTCCTTATGATGGAGAACTTCCTTCCCCTTTTTTATTTCTTTAGCTCTGCTCTAACCTCAGACCTTACAGCATTCTCTCACCGGGAGGACAGCTGCCTTTGGCTGGGTTGCTGCATGAAATCACAGTAGCTAAGGCTACTCGCTGCCATTCTTAGTTGGCATGTCTGAGCTCATAACATGTGGTGGATTCGTGTATGTCATTTCTCATCCTCAACGTGCACTGGTAATTATTATCAGGAAAAATTATTTGTGTCGAAAACGAAGATTTCTTTAAGGGTCAGTCAGCACAGTTTCAGAGGTGATTGACAGCAGGAGACCCAGGTTGTACAGGACATTGGTGAGGCCACTTTTGAAGTACTGTGTACAGTTCTGGTCATCCTGCTATAGGAAGGATATTATTAAATTGGAGAGGGCTCAGGAAAGATTTACAAGGATGTTACTGGGACTATTAGGTGTGAATTATGAGGAGGGGCTGAGACTTCTTTCCCGGGAGTGTAGAAGGTTGA
The DNA here is from genome assembly GCA_024137785.1 of Ginglymostoma cirratum. Lineage (NCBI taxonomy): Eukaryota > Metazoa > Chordata > Chondrichthyes > Orectolobiformes > Ginglymostomatidae > Ginglymostoma > Ginglymostoma cirratum. Next base: position 18,364,699 of record JAHRHZ010000008.1, on the reverse strand, counting down.
GGGAAGACCTTATAGACATTTATAAAATCATGAGGGGCATGGATAAGGTGAGTAGCCAAGGTCTTTTTACCCTGAGGGTAGGGGAGTCCAAAACTAGAGGGCGTAGATTTAAGGTAAGGGGACAAAGATTTAAAAGGGACACACAGAGGGTGGCGAGCAGGTGGAATGAACTGCCAGAGGAAATGGTAGATGCAGATACAGTTACAGTATTAAAAATACGTTTGGACAGATACAAGAATAGGAAAGGTTTAGATGGATACAGGCCAAACGCAGGCAAATGGGACTAGTTCAGCTTAGGAAAACTGGTTGGCATGGACGAGTTGGATCGAAGGGCCTGTTTCTGTGCTGTATAACTCTATGGCCAGGTAATTAGAAACGTAGTATTGCCTGGGTTCCAACTCCATTTTACTTTAATTCCCTCCTCTCTATCTGTTATTAGTACACCACCTTGGTGGGTAGTGTGTGTACACTTTGGGTAGGGGAGGGTCAGTTGGCTGGACAGCTGGTTTGCAGTGTAACTTGACACCAACAGTGTGGGTTCAATCCCCGCACCAGCTGAGCTCACTGTGAAATATCCTCCTTTGCAATGTCTGCCCTGGCCTGAGGCACAGCCACCACCAGTTATTTCATCTCTCTCTGACGGCAGAACAAACCTGTGCGATTATGGTGACCTTACTTCAGTGCTTGTTAACTGGTGACCTGGTGGAGGCTTATAAATTTAAGAGAAGGAATATAATTTAAAAGAAAAAACTAGGTTTATCCCCCACTCTGTTCTGTACCTTTCTCGTTTGTTACTTGTTAATTGTTTAGTTCATCAATTGGTAAACAAAAGAGAGAGTGAAGTTAACAATTTTGTGTCATGTCTGAGGGGCTAAGAGTCATAGAATCTCTACAGCATGTAAGCAGGCCATTTGGCTCATCGAGTCCACACCAACCCTCTGAAGAGCTTCCCACCCTTACCCACTACACGCCTGTAACCCTGCATTTCCATGGCCAATCCGTCTAGCCTGCACATCCCTGGACACTCCGGGTAATTTAGCACGGTCAATCCACCCTAACCTGCACATCTTTGGACTGCAGGAGGAAACCCACACAGACACAGGTAGAATATTCCAACACCCAGACAGACAGTCACCAGACAGTGGAATTACACTTGAGTGCCTGGTGCTGTGAGGCAGCAGTGCTAACCACTGAGCCACCATGCGTTTGGTTTAGGGAAATGAACTGGGGTCTACCCAGCCAGGCTGGTGATGTTGTTTCTGGATGCTTGGTAAATTTGGTGTTGAATCTCTCCCTATGAATGTGAAGGAGCTGATTTCTTCAGTCTTGCGACATTGTCTTCACGACAGGGAAAAGTCCAGAAGGGAAAGGTAGGAACTGGTGTTTGTGTCGCACTGCTGATTTATAATTAAATTTTTAAGAAAGAGAGAGGGTTTCTTAAAACCCAGTCCGTGCTCGCGGAGAAAGTTCTGCAGGAGTTTACATTATCTCCTGCAGTGCAACTGACCGGGAGAGAATCTCCTGCCTCTCCTCCTGCCCTCAGGAAGGATTAACAACCTGCTTGGCCAGATTATCAAAGCATTTCCCCATGGCCAGCAATGAGGCTTGACCCGGGAGCCTCTGGCCCCAGTGAGTAAGGACAATATTGAGACCTTCAAGCCCATTCATCACTCCAACGATGGACATTTACTGATGCGCTGTTCGATCACCACAGGAGGACTAGCTATCAAGGGAGGAATCCTTACCTGTCCCAGGTTGTCAAAGTTGTACTTGTGATGGATCCACCTATAGTTAGCCAGCAAGCAGTCCGACCTATTAGTGACATTACGGGTGTCGTGACCTTGACAGTAATAGAACTTGCCTTTGAAAAGCTGAAAGAGTTAAAAAAAACACCATTAACAGTGGCACACTTGTACAATCCTCTTCAGCGTAAGCTAATGAGAATTAGAATTTATTGTCATGTGAACGTAAGCATAGGGAAGCATCAGTCCAGTGAGAAACATACAAAGTCACCATTCTCCAGCACCATCTCGGCCACAAAGCAAAGAATCTCAAAACAAAAGGCAGCAGAATTAAAAGAAAACCAAAAGATAGGAAAAATGCCCAGATCTCAAAGTCCAAGTCTTAGATAAGTGCAGAGTAAGGCTCTGGGAGAATATTTGGTCTGATGAAGAGCCACCTAGACTTGAAGCATTAGCTTGCTCTCTCTCCATGGATGCTGCCTGGCCCACTGTGATCCTCCAGCATTTGTTGTTTTCAGAGGAAGATTTCATGTATACAATATGCAGATGTTCTAGAGTGTGACTCTAATGAGGCAGAGTCCTTTTTGAAATCAACGCTGTTTTTGCTGAGGAAGGGTCACTGGACCCGAAACGTTAACTTTGATCTCTCTCCGCTGCCAGACCCGCTTAGCTCATCCAGCAATTTCTGTTTTCGTTACTGTTTTACCTGGAATTTGCACCTGGTTTGCAGGCAGCACTCAATGTAGAAATTCCTTCAACACTAATCCCTGTACCTGGGCCAACTCCCAGATTCTCTTGCAAATGAAAAGAGCCTGCAGCTAACACAGTGAGATGGCCTCCTGATGTTTCTGGCGTGCTTTCCCTTCCAGTTTGGTGTCAAGTTTAATCAAATTCCACACCGCAGCACAATGTGTTTAGTTCACTGTAAACTTCCTAGGTCCCTACAAAAACAATGCTGACATGACAGGCTAGCCCTGAGCTGATTTAAAATCTCAGCTGAATTTGGTCGCTCCTTTTCTTCACCCATTTACAAACCTCAAGGATAACTCTCATGGTCTCTCTGTGTCTCTTGTTTCTGAGGGTCACCATATTTCCCCGGATTTAGCTGGAGCCTCAGGAAAAAGAGGATTAATCTCCTGCAGTGAGGGAGTGGTCATTACTGTTAAGGGGAGCATCCTGACTACGGGAGCCTATTCAATTAAACAGAAATATAATCATTGCTCTAATGCAATTCTCTAACTCACATCATGTGGTTGTGTGGACAAATCAAAACTGATTGCAGAATCCATTCCTGTCCAATTTGCAGTGTGTTCATCAGTGACAACAGATAACAAAATCTCATCTGCTCTGGGGAGTTCATAATTAAAACAATTACTTACTAAATCGTGAAGATCTTCAAACAGCATCATGAATATGTTAAGAAGTGAGGATGATAACATTTTCAGAGGCATAATTAATAAACGGAAACATCTCCAAATTAAACCGTGCAATTGAATAATTGGATCTGGATTCCTCTTCTGTTCCCAACGTGCCAGCTCATGGTTTGATTGTTCACTCATTCAATCAGAGAATTTGCAGCACAGAGAAAAGCCATTCAGCCCCTTAGATCGGTGCTGCCTCTCTGAGTGAACAATTCACTGACTGCTCCTCCTCCACTTTCTCCCGGTCACACTGCACTTTGCTCCTTTTCACATCATAATTCAACCCTGTCTCAAAAGCCTTCAGTGAACCTACCTCCCCGACATTCTCAGACAGTACATTCCAGATCCTAACCCCTCGAGTGAACCTGCCTCCCCGACACTCTCAGACAGTACATTCCAGATCCTAACCCCTCGAGTGAACCTGCCTCCCCCCACACTCTCAGACAGTACATTCCAGACCCTAACCCCTCGAGTGAACCTGCCTCCCCCCACACTCTCAGACAGTACATTCCAGACCCTAACCCCTCGAGTGAACCTGCCTCTCCCACACTCTCAGACAGTACATTCCAGACCCTCACCCCTCGAGTGAACCTGCCTCCCCCACACACTCTCAGACAGTACATTCCAGACCCTCACCCCTCTCTTAGTCAAACAGCTTCTCCATGTGTCTATATGGATTATTTTGTCAATACCCTCAATTCTATGGCCTTTCACACAGGCATTGCTCATATATGTGTGTCTGTATCTGGTAGGCATCATGCCAGCACTCAGCTCCTGCCATTACCCACTAACATGGCTAACACGCCAACATTACGCATTAGCACAATCTCCTTTACTTGTCTTCAATGAGTTGAAACCCATTTTATCTCTTCTATATTCTTTGCCTTTTAAGATGATGGCCCCACCTTGTCCTTGGTGCATACTTCCACTGAATATCCTGCTGCTCCATGCTCAGATCGCTCCTAGCTGTTGGTTGTAGTTAGCTCAAAGTTGCCGGCAGGAGGTTTCCATTTTTCTGTCAGTATAATTGAACCCGTAGCCACCCTTCTGGCCCCCTTAGCTGTGGAAGTGAACGATTGCAGGCCAGCCAGCGATGCAGGTTCCACGGAATCGCAGTTTAAAACATTTACTCACGGGATGTCAGCATCGCTGGCTGGGCCCAGCATTTATTGCCCGTCCCTAGTTGCCCCTTGAGAACGTGGGGGTGAGCTGTCTCCTTGAACCGCTGCAGTCCATGTGCTATAGGTAGACCCACAATGCCCTTAGGGAGGGAATTCCAGAAGAGTGAAGGAACAGCAATGTATTTCCAATTCAGGATGGTGAGTGTCTTGGAGGGGAATTTGCAGGGGGTGGTATTCCCATGTATCTGCTGCCCTTGTCCTTCTTGATGGGAGTAGTCGTATGTTTGGAAGGTGCTGTCTATGGAGCTTTTAAACAGGGGGAGGCAGTACTGTAGTCTAGATGTCATTGGTCTATAAATCCAGAACCTCAGGTTAATGATCTGGGGACGTGGGTTTGAATCCCATAATGGCAGATGGTGAAATTTGAATTCAACAAAAAGCTAGCCTAGTAGTGACCATGCAACCATCATCAGTTACTGTAAAAACCCACCTGGTTCACAAAGGCCCTTTAAGAAAGGAGATCTGCCATCCTTACTTGGTATAGCCTACAAGTAACTCCAGACCCACTAAGGCCCTTTAAGGAAGGAGATCTGCCATCCTTACTTGGCATAGCCTACATGTGACTCCAGACCCACTAAGGCCCTTTAAGGAAGGAGATCTGCCATCCTTACTTGGCATAGCCCACGTGTGACTCCAGACCCATGGCAATGTGATTATCTGTTAGAGATAGTAGATTATCTGTTAACTGCCCTCTGGGCAATAAATGCTGGCTGAGGCTGTGATGCCCTCACCCAATGAATAAACAAAAGGTACAGTGCAGAGGGGAGTACAAAGCGGGAAAATGTGAACTTGTTCATTTTGGCAGGAGGAACAGAAACATAGCCATATCATTTAAATGGAGAACTGTGAGGTACAGGCTGATCTTGATGGGCTGGTACATGAATCATAGAATTGCTACATTACTGAAGGAAAATATTTGGCCCCGTTATGTCTGCCGTGGCTTCTTGGTATTTTAATCTAAAACCAATCACCTTCCCACTCCCCACAACCCGACAAATTGCTCCGATTAAAATAATCATCTAAATCCCTTTTGAATACCTGTTTCCATCACACTTCCAGGCTTTGCATTCCAGACCCTAACCACTCGCTGTGTGAATAATGATTTTCTCACCTCACATTCGCTCTGCTGCAATACACTTTAAATTTTGTGCCTCTGGTTTTCAATCCTCTTACAAGTCGTTCAGTTTCTCCCAACGTACTCTGTTCAAACTTGATTATGTTTTTGAAAACTTCATTCAAATCCCCCTTCATTCTTCTCCTCTCCCAGGAAAACAATCCCAACTTCATAAATTTATACTCACAACTGAAGTTTCTTTTCCCTGGAACCATTGTTGTAAACTGCTCCTGCGCTCTCTCAAATGCATTCTCATCCTTCTCAGATCATGGAGCTCAGAACTATATACTGTACTCCAGCTGAGGTCTAACCGGTGTCCTGTATAGGTTCAGCACAACCTCCCTGCTCTTGTACTCTATGACACAGCTAATGAAGGCTAGAATACTGGAGGCTTTATTAACAATGATAATGACACAAAGAACAAAATGTTGGAATGCAGTCATATGAAATGATTCAGAAGGTAAATGGAACGATGTTTGTTATTGCGAAGGAGGGTGGATATAAAAGTTTGGATGTCTTGTTGCATGTCTCCAGGGCATAGTGATAATGTCATTGGGCTGGTAAGGCAAAAAGCCAAGCCATTGCTCTGGGACAGGCATTCAAATTCCATCATTACACATTATTCTTGTAATAAAAAATAAAGCCTTGGTAATGGTGACCTGAGAGTTACTATTAAGGCAGGGAAATCTCCTGTTCGTACCTGGTCTGGCCTACACGTGACTCCAGATCCTCACAGCGATGTCGTTGACTCTTAATTGCCCTCTGCCATGGTCAAGCAAACCACTCATTTCACCGAAATTAGGGATGGGCAACAAATGTTAGCCTTGCCAATGACACCCACATCCCATGAAAGGATAAAATGAATAAATTCATGCCAACATCCATGGTCGACTTGAGCCTATTCTCATCTAACTTGATCAGAATAACCCACTTATTACCTCCTGCCTCGTATGTAAGTCTAGCTTCCCCTCAAATGTGTCTTCAATAAATCACTCCCACGTCGAGTCATTAAGTTCCACGTTCTCACTGGCATCTGGTCGTGGAGATTTCTTTTGAATTCCCTATCTTAGCTTGAACACCTCAAGTTATATCACCAACCAATCAGGAATTCTACTGCCTCACTCCTAGACCACTTTGCTGAGCTTTACACTTTTTACTTTTACCAGTGACCATAAACTGAATGGACCAGCCATACAAACATAGTGAGCAGGCTGGGAATCCTGCAACGTGTCACTCACCTTCTGACTCCCCAAGACCTGTCCACCATCTACAAGGCACAAGTCAGGAGTGTGATGGAATACTCCCCACTTGCCTGGATGGGTGCAGCTCCAACAACACTCAAGAAGCTTGACACCATCCAGGACAAAGTAGCCCATTTGATTGGCACCACATCCACAAACATTCACTCCCTCCACCACCGACGCTCAGTAGCAGCAGTGAACTATCTACAAGATGCACTGCAGAAATTCACCAAAGATCCTCAGACAGCACCTTCCGAACTAACAACCACTTCCATCGAGAAGGACAAGGGCAGCAGGTACATGGGAACAGCACCCACTGCGAGTTCCCGTCCAAGCCACTCACCATCCTGACTTGGAAATATATCGCCGTTCTTTCAGTGTCACTGGGCAAAATCCTGGAATTCCCTCCTTAAGGGCATTATGGTTCTACCCATAGCACATGGACAACAGCGGTTCAGGAAGGCAGCTCACCCCCGCCTTCTCAAGGGGCAACTAGGGATGGGCAATAAATGCTGACCCAGACAGCAACACCCATATTCTGTGAGTGAATTAAAAAAAATTGCTGAATTATTGTTGTTGGTGAAGGCCAATAGTTTGTTCTCGATATGGAACCAATGTAATGCATAAGCTACTCTAGACTCCGTGTGTACAAGAATTCTTTTGTACCATGTCTCCAAAATTGCAGTTAGCAATAGTCGAAACATTTGCAGTAATTGTCCCTGGGCATTCTTTGTTGGGTTTTGTTTCTCAGAAAATCCACTCTTGGTATCAGTATCTTTGGTGAGCTGGAGGCCTCAGGAGCATTGACTGCCCGTCCCCGTTTGCCTTTCAGAATGTGGTGGTGAGCCACCTTTGTGAGGATCTACATTTCACACAGTGAAGATGTTTGCTGCTGCCTGCCAGACTAAGCAGGCTAGTGTTGCATATATTTCAGCAGTAACTGTACATCAAGAGCAATTTTTTGAATAGAAAGCACTTTGGGACATCTAGAAGACATCATTATTTGAGGTATGGACTCTAGTTAGAGCCAGCGAATTCAGGCAGATGCTTTTAACATTAAACAGTCAGTCCATTAGTAAACCTCCAGAGTGACTTTACTCTCTTACAGCACTTCATTGATATTTTATATTGCTCATCCAACATTACTTACACCAAACTTTCAGTAAACCGAAGGAACTTTTATTGAAATAACAATTTCCAGGGAAAACTATTCAACTCATTCAGTCTTTGTTGTTACAAATAAGTCTGTTTCTCCAAATCCAAATCCAAGTAAGATGGATTACTTTGAGAAGGCAATAATTTGGGGCACAGTCTTTGAATAATTTGAGACGTAAATGACTCAAATCTTCCAAACAACAATATAAAAAGGGATGGCAATTATTGCTGAATAGTTGCCATGCCTCAGTCTTGCTCAGCTTTCCTTATTGGGTTTGCTAAGCCCGGGTTTCCTGAGCACGGAGTAGATCAGGAAGCTTCATCACAGTGCTGGGGAACTGGGAGGAGGCCAGCCACTAGCTGCTATACAACAGGGTTAAAGGTCAACTTGGAATGTAACAGAGTGGGTGAATGACGGGGGTAGGGTGATAAGGTGCACGAGGAGGTAAATGGGTAACATAAGTGAGGGAGGTAAGAGGGTGAGAGGGGGTGAGAAAGGGTGATGGGGTCAGAGTGCGTGAGGGGGGTGAGAGGGGTGAGAGGGGTGAAGGGGTGAGAGGGGGTGAGGACCATGACAGGGTAAGGGGGTTAGGCAATGAGGGCAGGCAATGAGGGCCTGGGAGGGGTGAGGGGGTACAGGATGTGAATGAGAGAGAAGGTGAAGAGCTGAGGGATTGAGTGGGTGAGGGGCTGTGGGGTGTGTGTGTGAAGGATGGGAGGGTGAGATGATGAAGGATTGATGGGTTGAGGGGTGGGAGGGTGAGGGATGTCAGGGTGGGAGGTGTAAGTGAGCGAGGGGTGAGAGGGCGAGTGGGTGAGGGGTTGAGAGAGTCAGTGAGTGAGGGGGTAATAATGTGTGGGTGAGGGCTGAAGGGTGTGAGTGGGTGGAGGGTGGGGGAATCAGGGGACAGTGGGTGAGGGTGTGTTTGTGAGGGGGTGATTGTGTGAGGGAGTGTATGTGTGAGGAGATGAGGGATGTGAGTGAATGAGGGGTGAGAGGGAGTGAGGGGGTGAGTGGGTCAGTATTTTGGGCTGTGCTCAGTTCAGGAGGGTGTAGCGAGGTTGGATAGGGATGTAGTTGTGGGGTTGAGGTAAAGGGGCTATTACAGTTGGGTCAGGAGGTGTAGTTGGATGATTGGAGGCGTAGCTTGGTTGAGAAGGGTAGTTGGTGGAGGGACAGTTAGGGTGATCAGTCTGTGTGTTGGGGGATCCTGCGTACTGTTATCTGAGAGTTAGACAAGGATTTTCTGTGTAACATTTGGAGAGTAACTGTTCAGGTAATTACATTTCAACTTTCCACATTTTCTGACTCCGAGTCGGAGACTTTCCCAGCAGGTGATCTGCTCATTCCATGTTAAAGGCACCTTGCAGACAGGTCAGTGTGTTGGGACTTCCACAGGCTCCCAACACACACCGGGGCACATTGTACCAGCCTCTGACAACCTGAAGACTGGACGCTTCAGGCTGAGTGATAATGCATCCTGCTGGGCAGGAACAGAAGACTGGACTAAAAAACAGAAAAATACTGGAGGTATTTAAGGAGTAATTCTGGAAATATTGGAGGTAAGACTGGAAGAATGTGCGAAGCATGAAACAGGGTTAACATTTTTGGTTGTTCAGTTCTGATGTGAAATGACCAAGACTAGTCATTAAAATAAATCAAAGAACTGCAGATGCTGGAAATCTGAGACAAAAACAGAAATTGCTGGCGAATCTGAACAGGACAGGCAGCACCTTTCTTTTTAATTCATTCACAGGATGAGGGCGTTGCTGGCCAGGCAGCAATTATTGCCCATCATTAATTACCCAGAGGGCAGTTAAGTGTCAACCACATCGCTGTGGGTCTGGAGTCACATGTAGGCCAGACCGGGTAAGGATGGCAGTTTCCTTCCCTGAAGGACATTAGCGAACCAGATAGGTTTTTCCGGACAATCTATAATGGATTCATGGTCATCATTAGACTCTTAATTCCAGTTTTTCTACATTGGAGTCAAATTCCACCATCAGCTGTGATGGGATTTGAACCTATGTCTGGATTAACATGCAAGTGATACCACCACTTGGGCCATCACCTCCCCTTTATGGAGAGAGAAACAAAGTCATTAACTTGGCTTCTCTCCAACGCTGCTGCATAACCTGCTGAGTTTTCGCAGTGTCTGCTGTTTCACTTGTAGATTTTCAGCAGCTGTAGTGATTTGTCTTTTTACAGCTGACTTTACAGCGATGGTTCCCAAAGCTCTGACCCACTGGGGATATACCTCACCTTGTGTCTGAGCCTGACTGATAGGGGTTGGTCACTGAGATTGGTAAATAATCATTATCATTGAGTCACGTGGCCAGTAAGATGGAGGAAGATGGCGAGTTGACTTCTGTGCTGGAAATGACTCTCTGGGCTCTAGCTGTTTTATCGTCCAGTAATTGCTATATTCTCCTGGTCAGTAACATACTTAGAATCATCAAATCATTCACCTTCACTCTCCCTTAGCAACAACAGCTTTCATTGACGTAGCGCTGTTGTAAACACAGTATACCGTCCCAACATGTCTCACATGAACACAATTAGAGAAATACCTAGCCACACAGGGAGATATTCGGAATAGCAACCAGGGGCATGGTCAAACAGATAACAAGGTGTGGGGCTGGATGAACACAGCAGGCCAAGCAGCATCATAGGAGCAGGAAAGCTTGACGTTTCGGGCCTTGACCCTTCATCAGAAAGGTCATTTCATAAATAGAAGGGAATAAAATAAATTTGGTGATAGACAGAAGGTAGATTCAAGACCAGGGTCAGAAACTGAGATCATAGAGCTCTGTTGGTACATGTACATTTTGACCCAAGCTATGTTCAGTGCAGAGTATTTATAAACTCAAGGAAGGGGAGATGGTTTTGAACACCAATCGGGCTGGAAGGGGCAGATCAACGGGAGGCCAAACCCATCTGTGTGGTCAGCAACGTTGAACTGGTGAGGTGCTAGCTATCAGGGAGCTCCTGTGGGCAGCTGTCTGATTCGGATTGTAAGAATTTGATGTAGCAGCACCTTTAAGGGTCGAAGCATCAGGAGTGGAAGGGAGAAGCTGCTAATGGTGGGTGATAGACCGACTACAGAGCCCGAAACACAGCATAATCAACTGTCCAGCAGCAGATCAATGCTTTGGAACATGTGTAGGTGTAAACAAGATGGTTGTGATATGAAAACTATCTCTAAAATGCCTGTTAGCAGATCCAGAGCATCAGCAAAGCTGTTCTCTGATCTTGGATCTGGTTTGTTTGATCTGTTCAGTGGTCAATGGAAGTTCTGCTCCACCTTATAGTGATGGCTCCTTCTCTGTGTGCAGACGAAAAGCTGTCACATTAAGAAACATGCCTGCATTCAAGATCTGGACAGATTTTAGACTCACGCTGGCAAGTGGCGAGTAACATTCGCACCACACTGGTGCCAGGCAATGATCATCTCCAACAAGACAGAATCTAACACCTCTCCTTGGCGTTCAATGACACTGCCATCACAGAATCCCCCAGCGTATACGTCTGGAAGTTCTAGTCGCTAGAGGAGCAGGTCAGAGGCTGAGAATCCTGCAATGAGTGACTCACCTCCTGACTCCCCAAAGCCTGTCCATCATCTGAGAGGCACAAGGCAGGAGCATGATGGAATACTCCCCACATACCTGGATGAGTGCAGATCTAACACTCATGGAGCTTGACACCATTCAGGACAAAGAAACTCACTGACTGATATCCCATCCAGCACCTTCACCGCTCACTCCCTCCACCATGAACACAGAAACATCTACAAGATGCACCACGACAACTTGGCTCCTTCAATAGTACTTTTCAAATTTCACATTTAGAAGGACAAGGGCAGCAGACACCTGGGAACACCATCCCTTACAAATTCACCTCCAAGTCGCACATGATCCTGACTTGGAAAAATATCACTGTTCCTTCAGTGTTGCTGGATCAAAACCTGCCGAATGTTATTGTGGGTGTCCCTGCATCATGTGGTCAGCAGCAATTCAAGAAGGAAGCCCATCACCATTTCTCGAAAGGAATGGGAATCAAATACTGGCAGAGCTGGAGATACTGGCACCCCAGAACTGAATGAGAAAACTGGGACAACACAATCCCTACACTGGAACAGTGACAAAACTTCAAAACTACAGCATTTCAACTAAAGCTCATTGAAATGTAACTTTTTTTCTTTTTACCTTGCACCTTTGACTCAACGTGTGTGTGAAGCTACATGGGACTTGAAGAGACAGTGTTGGCTATTTTTCAGATGGTCTGAGCAAAAGGCTCTGTTCACCTAATGGCTAATTGTGTTTCCCCATACGATCGTACACTTACACTGTTAATTTCTACTATTTGAAATGTAGAGATCAAAGTGAAATATCGGCAGTAATTTCATGTAATGTACATTGACAACAGATGAAGTATTTATTCCACTCATTTTCTGACTGTGGAACCCTGGCTGTGTTTGTCTTAAAACACAGACAGCATTTTAAAAACACTGTCTGGCTGCCAACTGTTTTAAGATGTTCGGAGGGTGTGATGATCTATTGTGTAAACGCTCGATTTCATCCCCACCCTCTCCAGCACTCACTCAAAATTCCTCTATCCACCGTGTAAACAAAGATTTCAGTCTTTCACACGTTCCGTGGCACATCAGGATTTTTATAACATCTCATTTGGCTCATTCTTTGCATCCTACATTACCTTTGTTGTTCTCCAATAATCCTGAAGCCGGAAGAACTGGGAGGCCCATTAGATGTTACCAAATGGTACAGCATGACTGCATATTATTACTTCCGTGTCTCCACTTCCAGGATATTAGATTCATAGAGTTTTATAGCACAGAAAGAGGCCCTTAAGCCCATAGTGTCTGTTCCACTCTTCAAGCCCCATCTACCTTAATTCCATTTTATAGCACTCGGTTCACTTGACATTTCAAGCTTTTATTTAAATATTTCATTGAATCCCTGCAGTGTGGAAGCAGGCCATTCAGCCCACTGAGTCCACACCAACCCTCTGAAGAGCATCCCACCCAGACTCATCCCCTCTAACCCCCTACTAACCCCGTAACCCTGCATTTCCCATGGTTAACCCACCTAGACTACACATCCCTGGACACTATGGGGCAATTTAGCATGTCCAGTCCACCCTGACCTGCACATCTTTGGACTGTGGGAGGAAACCAGAGCACCCGGAGGAAACCCACGCAGACCTGGGGAGAATGTGTAAACACCACACAGACAGTCACTCGAGGAATTGAACCCGGGTCCCTGGCGCTGTGAGGATAACAACTGAGCCACTGTGCCACCCCTTCTTAAATATTGTGATGGTTCCTGCCTGCTACCATCCTCTCAGATACCTATCACCACTTGAGTGAAATATTTTTCTTTAAATCCCCTCTAAAACTCCTTCCCATTACCTGGCCCCTATCTACCCTAACTATGGCCCTCATAATTATGTCCCCCTCGATTTGATTCCATTCCACCTCAGCCTCCTCTGTTCCAAATGAAGTAACCCCAGTTCTCTAATCTCTCTCTGTCGCTAAATCACCCCAGCCCAGATGACATTCTGGTTTGAAAAGGAAGGTATGAATTGGCAAATAGTGGAACACCAACCCCTGTGTGGTCACAGATTGAGCTGTAATTCAGCATGTTAGTTTTAAATGCAATTATGGGTCTGCATTGTACCTTCTGCCCAGGGTATGTTTTATTGTGGGAAGGAAATAAGAGATAATTAAGGTTGTGGGAGGTTACATCAGTTTCACAAGGGACACAGGCTGCAGGCTGCATCTGTTGATAGTTTATTATGCCAGAATATATATTGGACTTAACATGACCACGCATGAAAGAGGCAAGAGAGACAAATCTCATTTTCAGAAGCAATGGAGACAAATCACAGGGATCTCAATTTCAGAAGCAACAAAGGTACATGCTCCTGTTGAATACAATTTACAAGGAGGATATTTAGCGCTCAGTATAATTTTCACAGGAGATTTGCGTATAGACATTGCAGTAAATACATAGCAAAATCTTACCAGAAGGAGTAAAGACTGAATGTATTTGTGGTGAGCTTGAGCAGAGTAAGCTACACTCTATTAGAGAATTAGGGCCTCACGATCGAGAAAATTCCAACACATAAGGAGGCCATTCAGTCCATCATTCCCACCACATACTGGAATTCTCCATTTTTATTTCTCCAGCAGGATAAGTCATTCCATTCAGAGCTCCACTCTGCTCCCCAATTCCCTTTCCTTTTCCTCTTCTTCTTCTCTCCTCTCTGCAATAATTCTAAGCTCCCATTCCCCATGCCCCACCCTTTTAACTGCCTACCAAAGGAGTACAGTGAGAGCGGGGACGGTGAGAGCGGGGCTGGTGAGACAGTGACGGGGAGAGTGGGGATGGTGAAGCAGTGACGGCGAGAGTGGGACGGTGAGGAAGCGACAGTGTCCTGGTGATCGGAGCTGCACCTGCACCATTGTGGAGATGGGACATTTTATTTTTCTTGCTTCCGTTTTGGCTCTGTTTAATCTTTAAATTTTGGCTTTTATACCCAAGTGGCACCAGTGAATGGCAGCTTTGTACACTTTTCACTGTACTGACGTCTTTCTACTCTCAGTACACGTGACAAATCAATAAACGAAAATAAATATTGTCAATCATTTGAATTTGAGTGTTGACTTCCTGTAAATTATGACTAATTTTGCATTAGTGGTCCCCTTGTGTGGATGAAGCTGACTTTTCAATCACCCATTGCATGGAAACATTCTTTAACACCTCCTTTTCTGCTTCTAAACTCATCCTGAATTTGGTCTACAAACTAATGGAACCCTCAGGGCAGAAACAGACCCTTCAGCCTAACTGATCCATGCCAGCCACAAGGCTTATGGAGTCATACAGCACAGAAAGAGACCCTTTGGCCCAACCTGTCCATAGTGACCAGGTTTCCTAAATTGAACTGGTCCCATTTGGCCCATATCGCTTTCAATCTTTCCTATCCATGCACTCATTCAAATATCTTTTAAATGTTGTAATTGTACCAACCTCCACCCCTTCCTCTGGCAGCTCATTCCATACACACACCATCCTCTGTGTGAAAAATTTGCCCCTTAGGTCCCTTTAAAATCGTTCTCCTCTCACCTTGAAATTATGCCCTCTAGTTTGGGACTCCCTTACCCTGGGAGAAAAGACCTTATCTATGCCCATCATAATTTTATAATCCTCTATAAGGTCACCCTCAGCCTCCTACAGTCCAGGGAAAAAAGGTGCCAGCCTATCCAGCTTCTCCTTATAAGTTAAACTCTCCAGTCTCTTGGTAACACCCTTCTCATCCTTGTCCTTTTAATCGTATTCTGTTGACACACTCTTTGATTCATTTCTTCATTTATCTATTTCTCCCTAACCCCCAAATGCATTACACAATCTTTCCTGCCATTGTTATGTCCTTCAGAATCAGAGAATCCTACAGCACAGGAAGGACAACCCCTTTGAAAGACCAATTGGTCACGTGGGAGTGCTGTCGCGAGTTTGCATTATGGCTGAAGAGAGAGGTAGGTTGCTTGAGCTTTTGTTCTTGCACTCATCAGGACATGTGCAAAAATACCAAATTCCAAACAATCACAACAAGGACAGGATAGAAGGCTACTGATTGGCTGATAAGTAGGCTTTGATTGGCTTGAGGCATTGCCATGGCAAAAGCAATGGCGACCAGTTGAGTTTAGGAAAGCCGGTTGGCATGGATGAGTTGGGTGGAGGGTCCTGTTTCTGTGCTGTGTGACTCTATGATTCTAACCATAGACTCCCTAAGCTCCCTAATGGTTCAGAGGGCTCTCCAATTAGCTGACTCTTTCTGCATTTTCCACACAGCCTTGAAAATGTTACTTTTCAATTATTGATCCAACTTCATCTTGGAAATTATGATTGAATCATCCTTTCAGGCAGCATGATTCAAATCGTGACAAATTACCTCTGTCCCTTTTGCAGTATTCTCCAATAACCCATCCTCACATTACTGTCTGTTTTTTTTATTCTGTCAAACCTTTTCTGACTTTTGGACAAAGATATCAAATCCTCTTTAACTTTCTCCACTGCAGTGGGAATACATTCAAAATATGCTTCCTTAATGGTCTTACAAGGCCTACCTAACCCTCCAGTGCTTTGACTGGGATGGCAGGACAGATGCATGAAAGAGACTGGATCAGTTAAGATTATATTCACTGGAGGTTAGAAGAATGAAGGAGGATCTGACATAAACCTAAAAAATTTTAATAGGACTAGACAGGGTAAATAGAGGGAGGATGCTTCTGATGAACGGGGAGCCCAGAACCAGGGGCCACAGTGTAAAGATTTTGGGATTGACCATTTAGGGCTGAGGTGTGGAGAAACGTCTTCACCCAGAGAGCGGGGAGCCTGTGGAATTCTCTGCCACAGAAAGCGGTTGAGGCCAAAATGCTGAATGACTCAAGAAGGAATTAGAGATATTTCTGAAGAAGGGTCCAGACCCAAAATGACAGCTTCCCTACTCCTCTGATACTGCCTGGCCTGCTGTGTTCATCCAGCTCTACACCTTGTTATCTCAGACTCCAACATCGGCAGTTCCTACTATCTCTAGAAATATTTCTTGATGTTAAAGGGATCAAAAGGCATGGGGGAGAAAGTGGGAACAGGGGACTGAGGTGGATGATCAGCCATGATCATGTTGAAAGGCGGAGAAGGCCTGAAGGCGATGAAGGTGATATTATCACTGGACTTGCGGCAGGTTCAAATTCCGCCATAGCAAATGGTGGAATTTGAATTCAATAAAAACCTGTGAAACCATTGTCAAGGAAAGACTCATTTGGTTCATTAATGTTCTTCAGGGAAGGAAACTGCCATCCTAACATGGTCTGGCCTACATGTAACTCCAGACCCATATCATATGATTGACTCAGCTGCCCACTGGGATGGGCAATAAAAATCCTGGCCTAGCCAGTGATACCATCACCCTGTGAATAAATGAAAAAAAGAGGCTGAATGGTCTATTCCTGCTCCTAGTTCCTACATTTTTTTATGTTTGACTCGTTCTGACCCGCAAAATACTTCTGCCTGACTGCGTGTGGTCTGATGGAAGCTTAAATTCAGCGCAGCCTTTGTAGAAGAGTTGTCCAAGAACTGAGACCCATCCTGTCTTCCTTACTCACTGTACAAACTCTCTTTGGTCAGGTCTGTCAATCAAACATTGGTCACTAAGGCGTCAGTCATGTGGATTAAGGTAAGTCACATAATGTTCTCTGGTCAAATCCATCGATATGTGTGTGTGTCAGTAAACTTGTGACAGGCTGCTCAGACAGCTATCGGGAATACTGTTTCAAAAGAATAGCGCCAAGGATTGGCATTTAACTGGCAGATTCAGATTTAACCAGCCTTTTGTGTAACAGTGCTGAGCTACAGATGCATATTAATTCATCCACCAAATCAGCTGGTCATGTATACTCCCTGCAGCTTTGAAGGAAAAGCTGCCAGAAGCATTTATTTCTCTGCCAGAATACAATGTAGCCGCCCCGCACTCCTGCCCGCCACCCCCACCCCACCCCTAGAGAGAACAGAATGTATAGATAAACCTTGGAGAAAAATGAAACTCTTCCTTTGGTTCCTCTTCAGCACCTTGCCAAATTCTTTCTGCAAATCCAAACAAACCGCTGTCTTTCTTTGTCTACCAGCTTACTGACTTCCTTAGAGAATTAAACCAAATTCATCAAGCATGAACGGCCCTTTACAAATCCACGCTGACTGCCCTGATTAGCCTGTACCTTTCAAAGTGCTGACTTATATTATCTCTCGTGATTATCCCCAGCAATTCTGCGCTTGACAAGTTGAGACTCGCTGCTCTACAGGTACTCAGCTTACTTTCTCCTCCCCTTTCTACAACATTGCAACATCCCACTCCCTCCAGCCTGTGATAGAAGTCACTCTGGAAAAGCCCAGGTAGCTTCATCACCAACCCTATGCCCTTGCCTTCAGGTTTAGGGTCAGGGACAGGGAGGAATGCCATTTTTATCTTGCAACTGGACAGTTCAAGTCTCCATAGTCCAGAGACATGAGCACAGAATCCAGGTTGATATAACCCAGTGCAGTTCTGCAGGAGTGCCATAATGTCAAAGATGCCATCTTTGAGATTACTGGAAGGCCCATTCTGCTCTCCTGAGTGAAGGTGGAAGATCTCTTGATTAGTATTTTGAAGAGGAGGAGGCTGAGGGTGTCACTGGCCAGGCCAGCATTTATTGCCCATTCCTAATTGCCCAGAGGACAGTTAAAAGTCAACCACATTGCTGTGGGTTTGGAGTCACATGTAGGCCAGGCCAGGTAAGGATGGCAGTTTCCTTCCCTAAAGTACATTAGTGAACGAGATGAGTTTTTCCGACAATCGGCAGTGGATTCATGGTTTTCATTAGACTCCTAATTCAGTTTTATTTTAACTGATTTCAAATTCTACCAGTTGCCGTGGCTGGATTCAGCACAACACTCTTTGAGATTTTCTTGAAATGTTAAAAATTGTCTAAAAGTAAAAGCTGCCTTTATTAAAACATTCCATTACAACGTAGGGTCTTTATGACAGAACTACGTGGTATGGGAGGTAATTTAAATTCACTGCAGGGAATGGGATGCGATGTTAGGTTTGAGAGAATATCTGTTTGAGTTGTGTTAAGTTTATGGAATCAAGGCAGCAAAGCAACTGGACAAAGCAAAAGGTCGCTACCTGTGTGAGAATGTAGTTTAGCCAAGATGCAGGTGTAATGTCTAAACAGATAATAATGCCTGGGTCATGCAGAAGGACATTAATGAGCTGCTGTGTGTGCTCAGCAACATGCTCCTTCACTGAAGAGTTCTAAGAAGCCTGATGAAGTTAAGCTTAAATGCCCTGAAGGTGACAAGTCAAAACACGATGACTTCAGGAGATAGCAAACGTCACAAATGTGACTGTACGCTGGCAATGACCTGACTATAAAGAGCTCTTGTTAAACATTACTCTGGGAGAACAGGAGACAGCATTCAAAGCCAGCCGAGTGCACCAAACATGCAAGTCTGGAGTCAACTATAATTATTGCTCATATTAGAACAGGTCTGAGAGGCTCTTGTTCACCCTCTATTAAAGCTTTGTATAACTGAATTCACATGGACTTTGATTAATAAATTAATACATCGCACTGACATCTCAGGAGTACATTAGAATCCAAACCTGATAGTTATAGAGGCAGGGGTGATATTAAGGCATTTTCTTCAATGTAGAGAGAGATGGTAATTCTGCAACATGCATGTGGGTTGTGCAGATGCTATTGTGACTGTTGAGAGCTCAGAAATCCTCAGAGTGTGCTGTGATACTTGAAATAAATCCACTGTCAAAATCGAGTCAAGATCTAGTGCTATTGATTGAGACCTCAGCATTTCTAGCATTCTTCAAAAGATTCAGTAGGGTACTAATTCGTCACAATGCAGCTGAAATAGTTGGGATTTTGTGACAATTTAATCAATGCTTTTGTAAATGCTGTGCAAGAGAAGTATTTGTATCTCATCTGAATGTTTCATCCTCCGCAGTGTTGCATCAATCAAACCTTTTATCGAAGTACTCTTTCCCCACAACCTCACCTATCCATTCAAGTAAAACTGCAATAAACCGAGGGGACATAATGTTGGTCATAAATCTGCACAGATGGGTCAATGGAGACCAAGACAATTGTGTCTTCCTGGTTTAAATAAAAATTGGTGCAGCTATAAATATAACTAGCAGATTTTCCCAACGATCCTAAGCAGAAAGTGCAAATCAATTCCCATTAAAGAAGCTAATGACACAATATTGAGCACATTTGCTATCACATCAAGAGGAATGCCAATAATCTTTGTAGCCTTCGGTGACACCACACTCTTGACTTCAAGGTGAACTGCGATAATGGAGATGGCCAGGTAAAGATCAGCAAGTCTTGTTGCCCCATTTTGACCTGTAATAGCCCTGTGTAGCGTGAGTCTCAAATTTTCTTGCACCTAATCCCTTGAGTTTAGAGGGTTGAAGGCTCATCCGTTTGAGGTATTGAAAACATTAAAGTAATTTAGTTGGATTGCAGTGGATCAGGAATGAGGACTCAGGACACATTAACTCAAAGTAATTGGGAGTGACATCAGGAGGCAATTTTCTCTCAAAGGACAGGGAGAATCATTCTCCCAGTGGGCTGCAAATGTTGGGAGACAACTGGAGTTTCCAGGACTGGGTTGGATAGATCAGTTCTGAAGAAGAGTCACTGGAACTGAATCAAACTCTATTTTCTCTCCACGGATGCTGCCAGATCTGCTGAGCAATTTGTGCAAATGTTTAGATTGATTTTTATCGGGTAGGAGTGTTAAACAGCAGCCAGCAAAATTGGAAAATGGAATTGGAGTACAAATAGCCACAGTCTGAGGGGCTGAATGGTCTAGTCCCATCCCTAACAGTTCTGTGTAAAATTGAAGTTTCCAAGCCTGACAAACCAATTCTGACATCTCACCTGGACTCCAAGGATCCCGAAGATTATGAAGAAAGCGCAACAAATGAGGACAATGTTCCCAATGGGCTTGAGTGAGGAAATGAGAGTTTCAACAACCAATTTCAAGCCTGGAGCTCGACTGATGACCCTAGGGGACAAGAGAGTGAGAAAATGCAGCAAGAAAAGTAGACAGTATATAACCACCTGTACATCTCAAAACATTTTTTCAGGATGAAATTGATCCTCTTTAGTTGACCCTTGCAGACCTGAATTCTCAGCTGTTTTCTATGACAACAAGATTTTGTTCATATAAATGAGAGGCGATTGAGTATCCATCTGATGCTGAGCAGCGACTAACCTCCCAGTGACTTACTGATCTCAAAGAGTGATGTGCAGTTCCTGAATCACAAATAACTAGAGGAGTTGGGATTGTCTGTCTTACAGAGCAGAAAGTAATGACGAGATTCAATAAGAGTGTTGAAAATTAAGGGAGAGTTTGGTGAAGTACATACCATATACAGTACAGCAGCTGGCCATTTGATGTGATGGTAGGTAGGGAATATCAGCTTCATGAAGCAATGATGTGTGTTACATGAGTGTATGACCAGTGGACAAGGATGTGAGGTGACTGGCAAAAGAACCCTGAAATTTTCTTTAAAAATAAAAGGAACAGGAGGAGGCCATTCAGCCCATTGAGCCTGCTCTGCCATTCAATTAAATCGTGGCTGATCATCGACCTTAAAGCCAGTTTTCCCACATTGTTTCTGTGAGCCTTGCTGTCTTCAGAAATCTCCAAATTTCTGCCTTAAACCCGCTCAATATTTGACCCTGTGGGTCATGAGTTCCAAAGGTTCATCACTTTCTGAGTGAGGAAATTCCTCCTCAGCTCATTCTTAAATGGCCTATCTCTTATTGTGAGACTGTGCCCCTAGATTTACACTGAATGTAATGAGCTGGAATGCACTGCCTAAAGGCAGAGGAAGCAGATTCAAGAGGAACTTTCAATTTTGGGGTTGAGTAAATACTTAAAGGGAGCACTATCCCTGCCCAAGCAGTCTCCATCAAAACCAGAAATGGGGAGACTCGGGCGTGTTGGAGGCTTCACCTTCCGCTCTGCTCTCAACCTGCCCATCCTTTGGGTAAACATTTGTGAGCGTGAGTTTGGACTTGGCTGTCATGACCCCTGGTTGATGTCAACACTTTGGGTTCGCACATCTGGACGGGTGTCACTGGTCTAGGCAGGTGTCCTCGGTCTGAGCAGGAGGAGGACAGAAAATTGGAAAGGTAGATGCAATGGAAGGGGTAAAGAGCCAGAAGACAGTCTTGATTTTCCAGTAATCTTGTTGATGAATTAAATCAGGTAGTATTGAGGGGAAAACACAGACAATGAAGAAAAACAGTAGCATTAATGTTGCAACATGCTCACACAATTATGATGCTCCCTTTCGGATTACACAGATAACGAGAAGGGCTTCACTCCTACCTGAGGGGCCGTAGTGTCCTGAGAAGCCTGAGCACACGGAGTACGCCCAGTATCTTCGCCCCACCTGCTGACGCCAGTGACACGACTATGTCGATAAGTGATACGAAGACCAGGAACCCATCCAGGATGTTCCAGCTACTTCTCAGGTAGGCTTGGTCACCAATGTAAAACCCCAGAGACACGACCTGGGAGGGGCAAACGGTGAGTGTCACAGGGTAACAGGGAACCTCTGGTGGGTGGGATATGTGCGTGGGGAGGTTAAATCATGATGACTTCTGACAGGAAGCAGTTTTGAGACTTTTATTGAAACATCTGCCCTCTCCAGCAGGACATGACAAAGATCTCTTTGGTCCAACCAGTCCATGCCGAACACAATCCCAACCTAAACTAGTCCCACCTGCCTGTTCCTGGCCAATGTCCCTCCAAACCTTTCCCTATTCAGGTACAATCACAATCTCACAGAATACAAAGACTTTTGCCTCCATAAAACAACCGCTGGGGACGATGTTAATTTTGTGGAGGGAGCAGAGCTAATGAGTCTAGTTACCCTTCTTCAGAGCTGGTCTCAAAATGTTTACTCTGCTTTATTTCTCTTCACAGATGCTGCTGGACCTACTGAGTTTCTCCAGAATCCCTGCTTTTGTTTGCTTTAGCGATCCCTGGAGTTCCAGGACCAATATTTATTCTTACTAAAGAAAATTCTGGTACTTTTCCACTATTTTTGTGGGATCATGTTATGTGTAAATAGGTTCCACCCTTTCCTACTTTATGACTGTGACGACACTTCACCAACCGGGAAGCCTGGAGGCTATATAAATGTAATTTCTTTCTTTTAGAAATGGGCGTTAACATAGGATTGCCTGATAAATTAGCTTCACATTCTCCGAGCCACACAAAGTTCGGACATGTCAAAGGATGAAGCATTTATACAGAAATGTCACAGGCCAAACTCCAGACTACTGGAAGGACACGTTGCATTTCTATAGCACCTTTTGTAATCTCAGGAATTCCCAAAGTGCTTTGCAACAAGTGAAGCACTTTCTTTGAATTGTGATCATCGTTGTGATGCAGGAAATGCAGCACAGGAATCAACCATAGACAACATCATGGCGATCTAGCAGATTATCTTGCTTCAGTGATTTTGGTATGAAGGGGGATCAGGACACAGAGGGGAGAGGGACTCGACTTCACATAAGCACCACAGGTATGGGTGGTGGTGGAATGGGGGCTGGTGGTTGGGGGTTGGAGTACAGAGTGTGTGTGGGTGGTGGGGGCTGAAGTGGGGGTTGTGGGTGGGAGTGGGTTTGGAGTGGAGTGGGCTTGGGGGTGGAGGCCAGAGTGGGGTGTGGTGGGTAGGGGTTGGATTATAGAGTGGCCATGGGTGGTGGGGGTGGAATGGGGGTTGGTGGGTGGCTGGGAGAGTGGGGTTGGGATTGGTATGGGGTGTGGAGTCGGGGTAAGGGTGTGTTGGGGTGTTTAGTAGGGTTGAGATGTGGGGGCTGGAGTGGGGGGGTGGAATTTGGGTGGGGGTGCAGGGTTGGGTGGATGTTATGGTGGGGGGTGGGTTCAGCCTCTTTGTGAAACACATACAGAGACCAATACTCTTTGGAAAAGCTTCTTAATTTCTCCAGGAAGAGCTTGCTGCCCCTCTCACAAACTCCTAGCCCCTCCTTTGTAAATGTTTGGAATCCAATTCCCCACTGATACCCCAGCATCGGTTTTCCTCATTACTCTCAAATCCAATCACATTAACCAAATCAGATGACAATGGAACGGCAAGTGGGAATGGTGAGGAGTCACAGGGAGGGCAGTAATGTGAGGGTTGGAGGGGGACAGTAAGAGGCCACGAGGAGTAGTGAGCAAGTTAGCAGGGCTATTGCGTTGAAGGATGGCGCACTCCTGACATTCTAACAGCAGGTGAGCTTTCCAATGTCTCATGTAGCCAATGCAATTCCCCGTAAATTGCTGTCTATATCCCACATTCAGCCACATCTCATCTGCTCCTTCTCTGCAGAACTGGTCTCTCTCCTAAGTGTCCACACACTCACGCTGCCCTCTGTCCCAGACACATTCCTCGTGGATTAACATCCAAATTGGAGGATTCTCAGGATTTGACCCCGGTTGAAGAGGGGTTCCCACAATCTCAATCTCTTCCACAGCAACATCAAGCCAGCTGCTGTGATCTTCTGGCATGATGTTTTATGACACAATCCCATTCCTGTTGAGAATCTCTTACCTTCAGGGTCATCTCTGCCACAAAGATAGCTGTGAAGAAATAGTTGGAAACGCTGAGGAAGATCCTTTCCTGCAAAAGTAAAGCCCAAACCATATAAAGTCAGATAGAACATGAACTGACCACCTTGAATTACTCGTTATTAGAGATCGGATATGGAAAACAGAAAATAGCTTTCATCTGCAGAACTAGATAACTTTACTTCTCTTTAATTACTCTCGGTCACAAAACTTGTTAAATTGTTGTAACGGCGGGAAGTGGCGATGACTGATGAGATAAACTACTTTTAGTGATATTGAATGAGCCAGCTAGTCTTCAGCCAAATCGATTCACTTCCCGTGATATCACAGAACGGTTGAAGACACTGGATACTGCAAAGTGTATGGGCCCTGACAATTTTACGGCAATAGTACCGAAGATTTGCGCCTCTGAACTTGCCGCTCCCCTGGCCAAGCTGTTCCAGTGCAGTTACAACACTGGTATCTATCCAACAATGTGGAAAATTGCCCAGATATGTTCAGTACACAAAAAGCAGGACAAATCCAACCCGGCCAATTACTGCACCATCAGTCTACTCTCAATCATCAGTAAAGTGATGGAAGGTGTCAGTAACAGTGCTATCAAGCAGCACCTGCTCAGTGACGCCCAGTTTGGGTTCTGCCAGGGCCCACTCAGCTCCTGACCTCATTACAGCCTTGGTTCAAACATGGACAAAACAGCTGAATTCCAGAGGTGAGGTGAGAGTGACAGCCCTTGAAATCAAAGTTGTACTCAACGGCATCATTGAATTTTAGCAAAAACTGGAGTCAGTAGGGATAAGGGGGCAAACTCTCTGCTGGTTGGTGTCATAGCTGGCACATTGGAAAATGGTTGTGTTTGTTAGAGGTCAGTCATCTCAGCTCCATGACAGCTCTGCAGGAGTTCATCAGGTCAATGTCCTAGGCCCAGCCATCTTCAAATGCTTCATCAATGACCTTCCTGCCATAAGGTCAGAAGTGGGGATGTTTGCTGATGATCGCACAATGTTCAGCACCATTCACGACTCCTCAGATACTGAAGCAGTCCATGTTCAAATGCACGATCTGGATGATATCCAGCTTTGGCTGATTAGTGCCAAGTATCATTCACACCGTACAAATGTCAGGCAATGACCCTCTCCATCAGGTGAGAATCTAACCACCTCTCCCAATATTCAATTACATTACCATAATGGAATCTCCCACTATCAACATCCTAGGGGTTACCATTGATCAGAAACTGAACCAAACTAGCCATATAAATACAGTGGCTCCAAGAACTGGTCAGAGATTGGAAATTTCACTGCAAGTGACTCACCTCCTGACTCCCAAAACTCATTCACCATCTATACTTCACAAGTCAAGATTGTGATGGAATACTCCCCATTTTCCTGAACCAATGCAACTCCAATAACACTCAAGAATATTGACACCATCTAGGAAAAACCAACTCTTTTGGTTGGCATTCCATCTACCTTCTTCGTCATCCATTCTTTCCATCACCGACACTCAGTAGCAGCAGTGTGTACTATCTACAAGACGCACTGTTGAAATTCACCAAAAATCTTCAGACAGCACCTTCCAAACCCATGACCACTTCCATCTAGATGGACAGGGGCAGCAGATACATGGGAACACCATCCACTGCAAGTTCACCTCCAAGCCACTCACCATCCTGACTTGGAATTATATCGCCGTTCCTTCACTGTCATTAGGTCAAAATCCTGGAATTCCCTCTCTGAGGGCATTGTGGGTCAACCTACAGCATGTGGACTGCAGCGGTTCAAGAAGGCAGCTCACCCCCACCTTCTCAAGGGGCAACTAGGGACGGGCAACAAATGCTGGTCTTGCCAGCGATGCCTACATCCCGTGAATGAACGAAACACATAATCAACCGACATCCCAAACAGAAAATCAAGTCATTAGCACAGTGTGGGAGCTTGCTGTGTGAAGTCCAGCTGCTGTGTTTCCTATGTTCTGACAATTTGAAAAGCCACTGCTTTGGAACTTTTGGAGGTTGTGAACTGTATCATAAAAAGGTCAACGCTCGCTTTTCTCTTTTTATCGATAGCAAAGTGAAAGCTGAAGAATCACTCACTGTGCTTCCCTGGTCAATCTCAGGCCTCTCCAACGCCACCGTGATGCAGTTCAGAAAAATAAAGGCCAGAACGATGTAATCGAAGAGCTTGTGGGTGATGATCATTTGACACATCAGGCGGAAACTAGTCAGGTCAGAGAACACAGAATTGGAACTGTCACTTAACTGGCAAGAAAAGTCAGGGTACTGAAGCTAATGGGCACAGGGACATTGGCATCCCAACCTCTGCAGATGTGCAGAGAAAGAGCCAAAATCCTGCAGCAATGGCACAGGACGATCCACTCGGATCTAAACTGAAACCTGGAAGTGGCTGAAATACACACAGTCTCGAAGAGAAAGAAGTGTTAATGTTTTTGGGCGGGTTGTTGTCAGAAACAGAAAGTGTCATGGTTTTAATAAAGTCATCCAAATTCACTGGACAGATGAACAAGGAACAAAGGCAGGCCACTCAGCTCTTCAAGCCTGCTCCCCCATTCAATAGGATCATGGCTGATCTGATCTCAATCTCATCTCTACGTTCCTGCATTTCCCCAATAATCTTTCAGCCCCTTCAAGAAGCTATCTCCCTCTTCCTTCTAAATATCTAAAGACCCTGCATCCACTGCCTATTGAGGGAGGGAATCCCTATGACTCTTAATCCTCTGAGAGAACATTTTCTATTTCCCCATCTCTGCCTTAAATGAGCGACCCCCTATTTTTAAAAAGTGACTCCTGGTTCTAGATTCTCCTACAAAAGGAAACATCCTCTCTACACGCACCCGGTCAAGTCCCCTCAGGATCTAGACCCCTCATCAGAAATGCATTTCTGATGAAGGGTCTAGGCCCGAAACGTCAAGTTTTCCTGCTCCTATGATGCTGCTTGGCCTGCTGTGTTCATCCAGCTCCACACCTTGTTATCTCGGATTCTCCAGCATCTGCAGTACCTTTTATCTCCCCTCAGGATCTCACATGTTTAATTTAATCTTCTAAACCCTAGAGGTTACAGGCCCAGCCTGAAGACAACTACATGATTTCACCTTTTAATTCTTCTCTGGGACATGGGCTGCAGCATCAAGGCCAGCACTTGTTGTCCATCCCCAATTGCCCTTAAACTGAATAGCTTACCTATTCCAGAGGGTAGTTAAGATCCAACTATATTACTATGGGTCTGGAGTCACGCGAGGGCCAGACAGGGTAAGGATGGCAACTTTCCTTCTCTGAAGGGAGTTAGTGAACCAGATGGGTTTTTACAACAATCAGCACCAGTTTTACATTCCAGATTTATATTAGTTGAGTTTAACTTCCACCAGCTGTTCTGATGTGATTTGAACCCTTGTCCCAAAGCAACAGTCAGGGCCTCCAGATGAAAGTCCAGTGAGATTTCCAACTCACGTTCCGAACTGTCAGTCTCCTGAATGGTGAGCTTGGCTTTCATTCCGAACACCTGCCCATTCCGTCCACACCCCTCCACCAACCTCAAAGAACAAAGGTTGTTTTAAAGTTTGCTTTTAGGTTTTTACCCCGTATAATGAGGGCATCTTAGATACAGAGGAACCCACAAACTGACCATACCTACTCCCCACCCTCTTTCAGAATACACACATTCCAGATATTCCTTTCCAAACTGACTATTGGCCTGATCCTTTGGAGAGTGTTCTGCTAATACCATACCAGCTCTTATAAACAGAGGCCATTCAACCCCTTGAGTCTATTCTGCTATTCAATCCGATCATGATTGCTCTGTACCTTAGCCCCATTTACTGACCTTGGTTTTAGATCCCTTAACGCCTTTGCCCAACAACAAATAAAGGTCAATTTCAGTGCTGACATTTTCTTCCAATCTCAACATTTATGGTGAGGAACCAGGAGAATTCAGACTGCCCCCCTCCTGTGAAGAAGTGTTTTGTAACATCACCCCTGAATTTTAAGGATGTGCCTCCTTGTTCTGGAAACTCCCACCATTGGAAATAAATTCTCTTTACACCACCACCATCCTGACTTGGAAACATATCACTGTTCCTTTACTGTTACTGGGTCAAAATCCTGGAATTCCTTCCCTAAGGACATTGTGGGTCAACCAACAGCACATGGGCTGCAGTGGTTCAAGAAGGCAGCTCACCACCACCTTCTCAAGGAGGCAATTAGGGATGGTCCAGCTGATGACACCCACATCCCATGAATGAATTTTTAAAATCACCCTTTCAAATAGAATCATAGAATCACAGCATTGCACAGCACAGAAACAGACCCTTCGGTCCAACTTGTCCATGCTGACCAGGTATCCTAAATTAATTTAGTCCCATTTGCCAGCATTTGGCCTATATCCCTCTAAACCCTTCCTATTCATGTACCCATCCAGATGCCTTTTAAATGTTCTCATTGTACCAGCCTCCACCACTTCCTCTGGCAGCTCAGTCCATACACACACCACCCTCTGTGTGAAAACGTTGCCCTTTTAAATCTCTCCCTTCGCTCCTTGAACCTATGCGCTTTAGTTTTGGACTTGCTACCCTGGGGAAAAGACTTGACTATTCACCTTATCTATGCCTCTAATCATTTTATAAACTGCTACACTGTCATCCCTCAGGGTGTGTACCCAGCCCTGCAGATCTTTGCAGATGAAATCACCTACTGGATGTTGGCTCTCTGCGGTCTTCTGAATGCTTACCTATTCTGTGGGGAGAACAGATAAACTGACCAGTCTGCCCGAGTATCACACCAGTCCGGTTTGTAGATTTCCACCATCTTCTGAATTCGGAACCACAGGCTCTGCAAGGAAGATGAGCAAACCCAGTTATCACGAGGAACAAGCAATAATCTCACCCACTATGTCAATGCTGACCCCTCGCCATTGCTGCTAAGCAGGATCGAACCACTATCCTTTCAACCACGGCGCCTGATCAGATGAAGGATGTCTTCCTTGACTGGACAGGTCAGAGCTTCCAGGTGAAAAAGAAATACTCCTCTCTTGGAATTCCAGAATCATACAGGGCAGAGGAGGCCACTCTGCCCACTGAATTCATGTTTGCTCTTTCAGAAAGCAATCGAGTGAGTCCCACTCCTCTCTTTTATCCCAAAACCCTGCAATTTTGCCTCCTTCAACGATTAATCAATGTCTCTTTTGAAGCTACGATTGAAGCTGTATTTTTTTAAAATCAGGCTCTGCATTCCAAAGCCCGATCATAGGGCGTGGAGAGAAAGGTTTTGTTGATGCTACCTCCAATTCCTTTTTGCAATCACGTTAAGCCCGTGCCCTCTGATTACTGACTCTTCAGTCATTGAAGTTACTCCATCAAAACACTTCACCTCTATGTAAACACCTTGATCTTATTTCCTCTCACGCTTCCCTGTTGTGTAGCTGGCAAGGACATGGTATGACAATAATGGAATCTTTAAATAATCACTATGATTAGTCTCGGTCAATGACCCTGAAATAAGGGTCAATGATGAAAGCCCCCATTGGTGATTTACTCTGGGAACCATCAATCTGAGCTCTCCTGTTCTTGCCACACTACACAAGGTGTTCTTTCCCACAGGGTAGGTTCAGCTGTCAGGGATCGAAGGAAAGGGAGTTTTGAAAATGTTCTGAATCGATTTCTGGTAGGCACAAGCCCAGAGTGCCCTTCCAGTAAATCTCTTAGTTTTTCACCCTCTTGACATCACATTGCAAAATAAAACCTTCCAGATCTTGACAGGTCACCTTCACCACTCCCCTGGCACAGGTCAATGGGCCTTTAGGGTACAGTCCATGTGCATGCACAAGCACAAACAAAACGACAATATTGTTTAAGAATAAATGTGGACGGACATGTGCTAGAGGTAATAGAGTGCAGCTGGGGTATCTATTCAAGGGCTTTTTTTTTTTCTGGTAATATTTGTGCCTGGGTGACCTTGGAGAGAGAGCACATGGTGTTCACCAACAGCCTCAAGGCTTTTAGGGAGAGGTGGGCACCTTTTTTGGGGAAGTGGGGTGATGGTAGGAGTGCATTATCTCCACCTCCAACTCCGACACTGCACCTACTGAGTGACGCTTGTCATAGAATCCCTACAATGTGGGAGCAGGCCATTTGGCCCATTTGAGTCCACGCCGCCCCTTCAAAAAACATTCCATCCAGACCCACCTCCCACCCTATCCCTGTAACCCTCACAGTTCTCATGGCGAACCCACCCAGCCTGGCCATCCCTGGACATCATGGGCAATTTCCCACGGCCAATCCACCCTAACCTGTGCATCTTTGGGCTGTGAGAGGAAACCAGAGCACCCGGAGGAAGCCCACACAGATGGTCACCTGAGGGTGGAACTGAACCCAGGCCCTTGGCACTGTGGGGCTAACCACTGAGCCACCATGCTGCCCCTTCTTAACTATAGCAATTGTCCTTGTCCAAGGCTGGAATTAAACCCAGGTCCCTTGCACTGTGAGGCAGCAGAGCTAACCACTGAGCCATCATGTCAATTGTTACTTGCTTTGGTGTTTCAGTGAGTTAATTTGGTGATGGAGCAACAATAAAAAAGGCTAAATCAGGATCCCTGATTTTAAAACTGTGCCCCCAGGGGCTCCTGAGGTGCAGTGATAGAGCTCCTATCTCTGAGCCAGGAGGTCCAGGTTCAACTCCCACCTGCTCTAGAGGTGTGTAATATCTCTGAACAGGTTGATTAAACACAATCTAAACAGCGTCACTAATTCTGGACTGATCCACAAAACTTTGAGTCATACAAATAGGCTGGGGTTATTTTCCCTGGAGCATAGAAGGCTGAGAGATGTGTAAAATCATGAGGGTTATGGATAGGGTGAATAGCCAAGTTTTTTATTCCCCGGGGTACGGGTGTCCAAAACTAAAGGGCATAGGTTTGAGGTGAGAGGGGAAAGATTTCAAAGGGATCTGAGGGGCAACATTTTCACACAGAAGGTAGTGCTTGCATGGAACAAGCTGCCGGAGGAAGTGGTAGAGTTGGGTACAATTATAACATTGAGAAGACATTTGGGCAGGTACATGGAAGGTTTACAGGGAGATGGGCCAAATGCAGGCAAATGGGGCTAGTTCTGTTAAGCAAACCTGGTCTACATGGATGAGTTGGGCCGAAGGGCCTGTTTCTGTGCTGTATGACTCTATGGGTCTATGACTCTAAGAGGAACATCCTTTCCATGACCACCTTGTGAAGATCATTCAGGATCATATAGATGTCAATCAAGTCTCCCTCTCACTCTTCTAAACTCCAGTGGAAAGAAACCCAGTCTGTTCAATGTTTCATCATAAGGTAACCCATGTACTCCAGGCATCAATCTCATAAATCTCCTGTATACAACCTCCAATACATTTTGGAAAATTAACACTAACACAGCCACTGACTCATCAGTCGCCCCTTTTTAGATCCCAGAATGATGTTGCTCTGGATCCAGAGATTTGTCAGTTTACAGCTCTGTCAGTTCGTACCATTTCCCTAATGATCAAATAAGGTTAATGTCTAACTTTCAATGCAATCGCTCCCCACAGTGTAAACCTCCCCTTCCAATCTAGCAACAACGTCACAGTCACTCTGTCCAAAGCCACTGATTACCCCTCACGTGAAGTAATGGCCCCTTGCAAACAAAGTCCACATATCCCACTCCTTCTCTAATCTTTGTAGAATTCCATCGGGTCCCTGTTCTGCACTGGCCCAAGTTGCTGCCTCAAACCTCAGATCCTTTCTTGGCTCTTCATATGTCCCCTCTTCAGGACCTTCTGCATTCCATTATCACCTTCTATTGTCGGATCTTTGCTGACACCTAGCTCAACAGCTGATTTTTTTTCCCGTAACAATACCCTAGAAATCAAATATAGCGGCACAGTAAAAGAGCATTCACCTTGCAAAGTCTATTTGTTTTTATATATTCCATCTGGTCCGCTTAAAGACACCAGTCAAGTTCTGTGGGGCTCCCACCACCGGAACATTTTGATGTGTCCTTCAATATTGTCTTTAAAATATCACCTTTGAGTGAACCTGCAGCCCTCCCATCACTCAAAGTTGCACTTCAGTGACCAGTCTGCTTGCTGATTAACCTGCACTGGGATTTCCCATTGTAACGAAGAGCTCAGGATAAACACAAGCTGTTCCTGTTACTTATTCAAGTCTGTTTGAAAGGGTTATGCACGTATCTGCCATCCAGATTGGTAGCGAGTGAAATAATCTATTCCCCAAGAAGCTTATCAAACTTCATGAACGTTACATTAAGAAATTGCACTCGATGTACTTTTGGAGCCGTTCCCATTAGGTTTACTTATTTTTAAACACGTGTCACAGGGTTACATGTTTAGCAAGTTACTTATCTCCATTAAGACCCTGTCAATCTGAGACAAAGGCACAAAAATGGCCTTATTTCAATTAAAATTCATTCAGCAAATGTCACATGGACAATGTATAAACGTCTAGAATTTGCATGCATAATTACTTTTAATGCTAAAGCACAACACTTAAGAGGTTTGTCATTCATGAATTCTTTTCCCTTTTGAGTTTAACACCTAATGGGCTTTGTCACTGCAATGTCTCTCCAAACTATATCTTTTATATGCTGGATTTGCCAGTGACTTTCTTGAACATTTTTCAGACCATAATGCCTTGCCAGGAAAACCTATTCGATTGTCTGTAGTACCAGTAAGATCTGTACGAGGTGCTATGTTAGCAGACAGGTGTCGTGGATGTCCCATTTAACCTTTTCCACCCATTTGTGAGGAGTATTTATTAGCTGCCCCTGCCTAAAAGTGTACCCAAACCCATTGCCCTATTGACCCATTACCCCTGTGCTCACTGGCCCATCCTTGGTTCTCAGTTTGGCAACACCTCCATTTTCAAATTCTCAATCTTGTTTTCAAATTACTGCATAGTCTCACTCCACCCTATCTCTGTACCCTCCTCTCTGTCTTCCTCCTTCACGTAATCTCTGTCTTCTCCCTCTCTCCGCCTGTCTTCTGCCCCTTGCAATTCAGTGCCAATCATATCTTGAGTTCATACAAATGGCCTGATGAGAGGAACGGATGTGTGACAACATCTCATTCGGGGTATTAGCAAAATCCTGCAGATGCTGGAGAGATGGAATAAAAACAGAAAGTGCTGGAGAATCTCACAGGTCTGGAAATGTCTGTGGAGAAAGAGAGAGAGAGAGAGAGAGAGACAGAGACAGAGACAGAGATCCAGAGAGAGACAGACAGAGAGAGATAGTCATAGAGTCATATAGCACAGAAACAGACTTTTCAACCCAACTGTAATCCTAAAGAAAATCAGTCCCACCTGCCTGCACTTGGCCCATGTCCCTCCAAAGATTTATCATTCATGAACTTATCCAAATGACTTTTAAACGCTGTAACTGTATCCACATCCACCACTCCCTCAGGAAGTTCATTCCACACACAAACCACTCTGCATAAAAAAAATTTCCCCTCATGTCTTTTTTAAATCTCTCACCTGCCATTCACGTTATCTGTACCCCTCATGATTTTATAAACCTCTATAAGGTCACCTCTCAACTTCCTACACTCCAGTGAAAAAGGTCCCAGCCTATTCAGCCTCCCTCTATAACTCAAACCCTCCAACCCTGGGAGCATCCTGGTAATCTTTTCTGAACCTTCTCCAGTTTAAAAACATCCTTCCTATAACAAGATGACCAGAACTGGACACAGCGCTCTCGGGAGAGACAGAGTTAATATTTCTGTTCAGGTATGACATCTCTCTGGAGTTGAGTGGGTTCTAAAGACACTCACGTTTCATTTGAAACATTGGCTCCATTTCACACAACCCCAAAATAGTTATAACATTGAGAAGAAAGCCATTCGACTGAGTTCTGAGCCCCCTAAGGAGCCTCACCTCCCCAGACACTGAGGATTTTTCTAATGCTCCTCTCTCCACTGAGGCTGCCAGTGTTTTCCCTCATTTTCTGTTTTGTTGTACAACCTGCACTGGGGAAAGGTACCACTGAGCCCCATCGAGTCTGCACCGACCCTCCAAAGAGCATCCCACTCACGCCCCAACTCTATCCTTATGAACCCCACCCCCGGCCCACTGGCTTTTGTTTTCCCATGGCTACCCCACCCAGATTGCACATCCCTAGACACTATGGGGAAATTTCCAATAGCCAAACCACCATAACCTGCACATCTTTGTGGGAGGAAACCGAAGCACCCGGAGGAAACCCATTCAGACACGGGGAGAACATGCAAACTCTACACAGGCAGTCACCTGAGGGTGGAATTGAACCCAGGATCCTGGTGCTGTGAGGCAACAGTGCTAACCTTGCTCCTGGATAATGATTTTTCTCTGAATTTCATGTGGAGTCACACCACTCATTTTGCATTCCTCCCCATTGAATAGTTCTGGTGAAAATCTGCACCTCGAACCAACTGCTCAGCCTGTAACCTGTTGAATGGACTCAACCTCTTTCCCAGATTATTGCACTGGTGCTGCATTTGTTTCACTCTATGTGGGACTCTGCGACCTATAGAATGAGCAAAGCCAGTCCTGGCCAACAGGGCTAAGGTCGTGATCCAATCTGCATTTCCTAACACTGACAATGGTGGAATTGGCCCTCTTTAAAACTGACCTTTAAAATTCATCGGAGTTTCCATTTTCTTGGAAGAATCTTGCATTTCAAAGGAGATTTCGATTATAAGGTCAATGGCAGGAGGTTTGGAGGGGATTGGAGGAAAACTCTTTTTACTCAGAGGATGACTGGGGGAATCTGGGAGGGTAGTTAAAGTGGGACACCTCACACCATTTAAAAAATGGTACTGGTTTTGCAAATCAGAAACAAGAACAGAAGTTGCTGGAGAAACTCAGCAGGTCTGGCAGCATTTCTGGAGAGAAAGCAAAGTGAATGTTTTGGGTCCAGTGACTCTTCTATAGAACTTTTAAAAAGTACCTGGATTAACACTTGAAATGTTGTGACATTCAAGGTTACGGGCCAAGTGTTGGAAAGCTGGGAAGGCGAAGGCTTAGTGGGAGTATTGCTAGACTATTGAAACTCAGCCAATGTTCTGGGGACCCAGGTTCAAATCCTGTGATGGCAGATGGTGAAATTTGAATTCAATAAAGAATCTGGAATTAAAGGTCTAATGATGACAATGAAACCACTGACAAATGTCAAGAAAAACCCATCTGGTTCCTTTAGGGAAGGAAATCTGTCATTCTTAGGTCTGGCCTACGTGTGACTCCAAGCTCACAGCAATGTGGTTGAGTCTTAACTGGCCTCTGGGCAATAAATGCTGGTTTGGCCTGGCCAGAGATTCCAACATTCTGTGAATGAATAAAACAAACAGTGTAAATTTTGTTGGTACAGACGCGATGGGTCAAAGGAGCGCTCAGAGTCATAGAGTCACAAAATAATATAGCATGGAAACAGACCCTTCAGCCCAAACTGGTCCATGCTGACCCGGGTGCCCACTCAGCTAGTTCCAACTGCCCACATTTGGTCCGTATCCCTCTAAAACCTTCCCATTCCTGTGCCTATCCAAATGGTTCTTAAATGTTGCTATTGTACCTGCCTCAATCACTTTCTCTGGCAGCTCATTCCAAAAAAAACCACGCTCTGCATGAAGAAGTTGCCCCTCAGGTCCTTCTTAAATCTTTCCCCTCTTACTTTAAACCTATGTCCTCTAGTTTTCAATTCCCCATCCCTGGGAAAAGACTATATACATTCATCGTATCTATGCCCCTTATGATTTTATACACCTCCATAAGGTTACCCTTCATTCTCCTATGTTCCAAGGAATAAAGTCATTTCCTGGCCAACCACCTCCTATAACTCAGGTCTACTAGTCCTGGCAACATCCTTGCAAATCTTCTTTGCACACTTTCTAGTTTAACTATGTCTTTCCTATAACACGGTGACCAAAACTGTACACAATACCCTGATGCAGGCTCACCAATGACTTATACAACTGTAACATAATGTCCCAACTCCTATACTCAGTGCCTTGACCGATGAAGGCCCAGCATGCTAAATGCCTTGTTCACCACCTTGCCCACGTGCGACGTTGCTGTCAATGAACAATGTACTTTTACTCCTAGGTCTCTCTGTTTCACAACACTCCTCAGGACCTTACCATTTACTGTGTAAGTCCTACCTTAGTTTGACTTTCCAAAGTGCAACACCCCACAATTATCTGTATTGAATTGCATTTGCCTATCCTCAATCCCCATTTGATCAAGATCCTTCTGTAATTTTTGATAACCTTCTTTGCTGTCAATGATACCTCCTAATTTTGTATCATCCACAAACTTACTAATCATGCCTTGTACATTCACATCCAGATCATTTATGTAAATAACAAATAACAAAGGTCCCAGCACTGACCCCTGTGGCACCCCACTAGTCACAGGCCTCCAGTTCGAGAAACAACCTTCAAACATCACCCCCTGCTTCCTACCATTGAGCCTATTTTGAATCAAATTAGCCAGCTCTCCCTGGATCCCATGAGGCTTAACCTTCATAACTAGCCTGCTGTGCGGGACCTTGTCAAAGGCCTTACTGTACAGACAACATCCACTGTCCTACTCTCATCCACCCTCTTAGTTACCTCTTTGAAAAACTCCAAAAGATTTGTCAGACATGACTTCCCGCACACAAATCCATGCCGACTACCCCTAATCAGACCTTGACTATCCAAATGTTGGTTGATCCTGTCTCTCAGTATCCTCTCCAATAACTTGCCTACCACTGATGTTAGGCTCACTGGCCCGTAGCTCCCTGGCTTGTCTTTGCTCCCTTTCTTAAACAATGGAACAACATTAGCCACCCTCCAGTCTTCCGGAACTTCACCAGTGGCTAAAGATGAAGCAAAAATCTCTGCAAGGGCCTCTGCAATTTCTTCCCTAGCCACCCACAACGTCTGAAGATGGACTTGATCAGGCCCAGGAGATTTATCCACCTTAATGCACTTTAAGGCTGCAAACATCTCCTCTCTGGTAATATGTATGCAGTCCAAAACATCCCCACTTGTTTCCCTTATTTCCTTAGCATCCATGATTCTCTCCTCAGTAAACACTAAATATTCATCAAAATATCTCCCTCATCTCCTGTGGCTCCACACATAGATGGCCATGCTGATCTTTAAGGAGACCTATTCTCTCCCTAGCCACCATTTTACTCTTAATTTAGCTGTAGAACCTCTTGGGATTATCTTCAACCTTATCCAGCCAGATCCACCTCATACCTCTTTTTGCTCTTCTGATTTCCCTCTTAAATGTGCTCCTAGACTTTTTATAGTCATCTGTGGATTCACTTGAGCCTGATAGCTTAAACCCAATGTATGCCATCTTCTTTTTCCTGACCAGAGCCTCAATATCCCTCATCCCGCCTGGGATCCCTGAACCTGCCAGTTTTTCCCTTCACCCTAACAGGGCCATATTGTCCCTGGATTCTAGATGTCACACTTTTAAAAGCCTCCCATTTGCATTTTGTTCCTTTTCCTTCAAACAGACTCACCCAACAGACCTCTGATATATCCTGCCTAATGGCCCCAAAATTGGCCCTGCTCCTGTTTAGCACCTTAACCCTTGGGCCTGTCTATCTTTTTCCATAACTTCTGCATTGTATGATTCCATGAGATGGTAAAACATACAGGAAATCGTTTGTCAACTCACATAGTCGATCTCCTCATCGTAAACGCCCCGGTCTTTCCTGTTGTTCATCTTTGGGAAGATTTCCTTCACAATATGTGGGCCCTTGCCATTACAGTCCCTATGCTCCAAGGTAACCGTTGCTATGCTGTTCTTCCTTGGCATGGGCTGCACAGTGGGGACCTGTAGGAGTTCCGGCAAGTCCCCTGAATCTTTAGTGTCCAGCGATAGTGCCCGACGATGCAGTGGGTTGGAGCTGGCAGCCTCCTCGGGCCGGGCATCTCTGGGGTCATCAGAGGTCGAGGAGATTCTCCGCCTGTCGCCCGCGAGCAGGGCCTCGTGTTCCCCGGAGAGAGGCTTGTGTTTCAGACTCGAGGCGCGGCCTACGCTGCTCCAGCTGGTCCTCCGGCTGCCCCAATTACTGCCAGCACCCCACGGTACATAGTGAGAGCTTCGGCGGCTTGACTGCAAAAAGCAAAGTACACAGTCATCACCACCTGTCACATGGGAGCGGGGGGTCAGGGGTCATCACC
>JAHRHZ010000008.1:18301446-18326408 GCA_024137785.1 Ginglymostoma cirratum | reverse complement strand
GGGGGGTCAGGGGTCATCACCACCTGACTGTCACATGGGGTGTTCGGTCATCACCACCTGTCACATGGGAGTGGGGGGTCAGGGGTCATCACCACCTGACTGTCACATGGGGTGTTTGGTCATCACCACCTGTCACATATGGCAGGGGAGGGGTGGTCATCACCATGATTCTCTCCTCAGTAAACACTAAATATTCATTAAAATATCTCCCTCATCTCCTGTGGCCCCACACGTGTGACTGTCAGGTGGTGGGGGGGATCACCACCACCTGACTGTCACACTGGGAGGATGTGCAGGGGGACTGGCCAAAATCCCTTGGCCTGTTTCACTCGGTCATATGACTGGCCAGCCTCTGACAGCAGGCTGCAGAGATAGCAAATGCTAACTCAGGGATAGGTTTGAGTGAGGTGACACTCCTAGAGCTGTACTGAGGAAATGCTGCACTCTGTCTTTCAGATGGGACATTAACTGGAGGCATTTTTGGGAGAAGTGGCAAGACATGAGAGTAGATGATGAATAGCAGGACCCTCCTGTGCACAGGATGATCAGAGGATCATTGGTGTATGTGTCTTCAGATCCTCAAAGGCAGTGGAGCGGATAGTTCAGAAGGCACATGGAAAACCTACATTAGAAACACACCTCTGTGTGAGGAAGTGCTTCCTGATATCACCCTTGTGTAGGACCTGGTTCAAAAGTGAAAGTTCCACCTTCCCCACACTAGAGGAAAGAGTTTCCCTCTTTCTACCTCATCATATCCTTCAATCAGCTTCTGAATCAGATTGGTCCTTAATCCTCTGTGATTGAACAAATACAGACTTGATCCTTGTAACCTGTCCATGGAACTTAACCTTTTGAGCATTCATATCATTTTAGCCACTATTCCGTCCACAGATCCCTGAAGGCAGTAGGAACAGGTAGATCAGGAGATTAGCAAGGATATGGGATACCTGCCTTTATTAGTTGAGGTAGTAAAAGAACAAAGGTGTTATGATGGACTTGTATAAGATATTAGTTAGGCCAGAGCTGGAGCACTGTGTGCAGTTCTGGTCATTACTCTATAGGAAGAATGTGATTGCAGTGGAGGGGGTGCAGAGGAGATGCACCAGGGTGTTGCCTGGGATGGAATGATTCAGCAATGCAGAGGCTGGATAGGTTTGGGCTGTTTTCCTTACAGCACAGAAGGCTGAGGGGGATCTGACTGAAATGCACAGAAGTATAAAGGGTGTGGACAGGGTAAATAGGGAGAAATGATTCCCTTTAGTAGAGAGGTCAGTAACCCGGTTTTAAGGTAAGGAGCAGGAGGTTTAGAGGGAATTTGAGAAAATTATTTTTTACCCAGAGGGTGGTTGTTATATGGACCTCGTTGCCAGAAAGGGTGATAAAGGCAGGAACCATGGAGACATTTAGGAAGTGATTAGATAAGCACTCGATTGCCATAGAATCCAAGTCTAAAGGCCAAGTGCTGGAAAATGGGATTCGAATAGATGGATTTTGATGATCAGTGCAGACACGATGAGCTGAAGGGCCTCTTTCTATGCTGTAAAACTCTATGACCCCGTCAATCTTCTGGCATGGTCCCTCGGCTACGAATGTGAAGAAGAGCAAGGGAGTGCTTTCTGTTGCCCCTGTCCAAAAGCTACATCTCAACCACCATCACTGACAAACAAATTATCTGGTTATTACCTTGTGGTCGTTTGTGGGACCTTGCTGTGCACAAATTGGAGACTGTGTCATTCTGCATTGCAAACTGCACAAGGAATATAATTGCCACAGAGTACACCAGAGAGTGTGAAAGGCAGGAGGGAAAACTGATCTTGTTTTTACCATTTGTAATGATTAACTGTAAGGGACCACTGGCACAGAGTTAGTGCCACTTCCTCAGAGATCTGTCTCGGGATGTGATGGCATGGCAATGTGGTAAAGTACTTTCAAAAAGGTTCACTTAAACATAAAGGAATGACGTAAAAAACCCAGTGACTGCTGTTATGGGGGAAAATGTTACAGACCGCCTTGTGCTCAGGATGATAACGCGATGAGCTGGTTGAACATGGGCTGAGGGAGAAATGGAGGTTGGGACCTGGGACCAGAGCTCCCCGCACCCTCCCTTCACGGCTGAGTGCGCCAAGGGGCCATCAACATTGGCTGGGCACTGGCCATCTGAAGCTTAGCAGCGCAGTGTTCCCTGAGCCCTGTCCTACAGAGTGAGTCTGTGTTCAAGTCACAGGAGTGGAATCTGTTAAAAACCTCCAAATGCTCATAGGATCGAGGGCTGCTTTCTCATTAGAAAGGGAGATCACTGAGTGACAACATGCCTTGGCCAAAGGGTATAGCTGCGGTAGGGTTACAATGTCTAACAGTCATCATGTGGCTCAGTCGACCTAACCCTAACCCACATCCTCACCCTAACCCACACCCCTCATCCTCACCCTAACCCACACCCTAACCCTCACACTAATTCTCACTCCAACCCTAACCCTACCACTAACCCTCAAATTAACCCTAACCATCACCCGTATCCCCACCCTAACCCTAACCCTCACCTTAACCATAAACCTAGCCTTAGCCCTCTGCCCTAAACCTAACCCTAACCCTAACCCTCAACCTCACCCTAACCCTCACCCTAACCCTAACACTAACACTAACACTCAACCTAACCCATACCCTAACCCTAACTCTAATCCTCATCCTAACCTTTACCCTCACCCTAACTCTCACTCTAAACCTAACCCTAACCCTCACCCTTACCCTGACCCTAACCCTCACCCAAACCCTATCTCTCACTCTAACCCTCACTCTCACCATCGCCCTAACCCCAACCTCATCCTATCCCTAACACTAACCCTCACCCTAATCCTAAATCCTCACCCTAACCCCTGTTAAAATGGATTCAAGATCTATTTAACTGAATGGGATTCCAGTTTGTGTGGCTTCGCTCTCAGAAACAGAAGCCTGCAGATCAAAATGTCAGGAGATAATTGAGTTTCAAGCCAATAAATAACTTACCTTCTTTACAATATGCCGCTATTTTGGTTCTTACTGAATGGGCAGGGTTAAAGTTGACCAGCATGGGACTGTGTTCCTGCAGTTTGCATCTTCTGAGGATTGAAAACAGCTAAAGGCAAATGCTTTCTTTTTCTTGCCCAAAATACCCTGTTTTCACGTGAGGTTGTTCGGCTGTTCGACCATGCCATGCATCGCTGCGAAAGTTCATCCCTTGTTATCTGTCAGTCATAGGCTTTGCAATAGGGTGAGAACCATTTTTCTTTATTCATGCCTGGGATGATACCAGGGCAACACTTATTGCATGTCCCTACTTGCCCCTTGAGAAGGTGGTGGTGATCTGCCTTTTTGAACCGCTGCAGTCCTTATGCTGTAGGTAGGCCCACAATGCCATTAGCGAGGGAATTCCAGGATTTTGATCCAGCGACGGTGAAGGGACAATGAATTATTTCCAAGTTAGGATGGTGAGTGGCTTGGAGGGGAACTTTAAAACCTTTTTTGTGACATTAAACATATTGGAGGTGGGAGGGGTGTGTGAATGAAGCCTGGTTTTCCTGAGAGTCAAGAACCATCAGAACCAATAATGAAGAGCTTGTTGGCTTTCTGATTGGATGGGAAAGCAAAATGTCAGGATGATGGACATGTTGTGCAACCAATGGCAGTGAGGTGGAGGGGTTGGGCAGTTGGAGGTCATAGAGTCACAGAAGTCTGCGACACAATGAAAGGCCCTTTGGCCCTTTGAGTCTGTGCTAGATGAGGTGAAACTTCCCGCAACAAGTCTGAATTGAGTTGGCTATGTTTTTTTAATATAGAATCCCTGCAGTGTGGAAACAGGCCCTTCGGCTCAACAGGTCCACACCGGACCTCAGACCCATCCCTATAACCCACCTAAGGTCCACATCCCTGAACACTGTGGGGCAATTTAGCATGGCCAATCCACCTAACCTGCACATCTTTGGACTGTGGGAGGAAACCGGAGCACCTGGAGGAAACCCACGCAGACATGGGGAGAATGTGCAAACTCCACACAGACAGTTACCCGAGGGTGGAATCAAACCTGGGTCCCTGGTGCTGTGAGGCAGCAGTGCTCACCACCGAGCCACCGTGTCGTCCTGTCGGTAACCCAGTGAGAGATTAATTCATAATTTTC
This sequence comes from Ginglymostoma cirratum, assembly GCA_024137785.1. Classification (NCBI taxonomy): domain Eukaryota; kingdom Metazoa; phylum Chordata; class Chondrichthyes; order Orectolobiformes; family Ginglymostomatidae; genus Ginglymostoma; species Ginglymostoma cirratum. The sequence goes on along the minus strand of JAHRHZ010000008.1, from coordinate 18,322,258 downwards.
ACACATGTTGCACCCCCTCTCAAAGGACCCAGCCAACAATGCATTCTGGACTAGGTCGCTGTGCTGCTGCCAAATGAGGTTCTTACCAGTGACTTCTGGTCAAAGTTGACACGGGTCAGTGAGGTCACGCTGCTTTTCCGTGATCCCGTAGGGTTGTAGGGGTTTTCCGGTTGTAGTGAACTCCTCGATCCTACAGACTGATTCTGAGGAGACAGATCCAAATGCCCGTTGGGAGTCATGGCAATCGAACAGGCTTTCAGCTCTGCATTCATTAAAAAAGGAAGGTGAGAAATAACAATGAGACACCATCCCACGATTTCACGCACCAGGCAGAAGCCATTGGCAGAGTAAAGTGTGCGGGGCTGCCATAGCGCAGTGGCACTGTCCCTATCTCTGGGCGAGAAGGTCCGAGTCCAAGTCCCACCTGCCCAGACATGTGCTAAAACATGGAATGACTGAACTGGTAGATTAAAAAAAATCCGCAAGGCCAACCCTGAGACAGACAGCTTTTAATCAATAAGGTTAGGGGGAAAAGTCAGGAAATTGGAACTAAGGATTAGCAGATCAGCCACGATCTCATTGAACGGTGGAACAGACTTGATGGGCTGAATGGCCTAAACCTGCTCCTATGGTCTAACTCTGGTTTGACCTGACCAGTGAAAGACACAGTTTAAATTAGGGCCTGCTGTGTGGTGAATTATCATGGAATCATACCACGTAGAAAGGGGCCATTGTATTTTATGGTGGAACTTTCCAATTCCTCCCATTCCCTTGCTGTATTCCCGTGTACCTGTTCTGTTTCTCTTGCTAATATTTATCCATTTCTCCTCTCAAAGTGACTGTTGAAGTTGCCCGTTCAGATAGCACAGTCTGTGGGAATCAATGGCATAGTGCAGTAGTCCTCCGACCCCGAGAGCTGGGGACACAAGTTCAAACTCCACCACAACCAGCTGCTGATGGTATTTAAAATGATTTCATAAAATCTGGAATTCAAAGCTAGTCCCCGTCATAGTGGATGTGAAACTATCATTAAAAATCCACCTGGTTCAGTTGTATCCTTTCAGGAAGGAAATCTGTTGTACTTACCTGGTCTGGCCTACATGTGACTGCAGACCCACAGCAATGTGGTTGACTAGTAACAGCCTCTGAAATACTCTCAAGGTCACTAAACCCAGCCAGTGACACCCTTGATCAAGAAACAAATAAAAAAGCCCGAGACCACAGAAATGGGTTACATAAAAATACGCTTGGTATTGGTGAGAAAAGGATTTCTTTGAAGATTTTCATCTTGCGCTCATTGGGATAATCAGTAAGAACACCACTTTAAGGGGAAAACCTGCATTAATTTGTATAAAAGGACAGACAACATGTATACCAAAATAGATTGTGTTACCCTGGGGTTCCTGCTAGGCCCACTTCTCACAAATATCATTCTTGAACTCCATCAGTGGTGGAGTGGATTGACACCTAAGTTCTTGTGCATATTTCCAATACGTACATGAGACATTTGCTATATTTAATTCGAGAAAAAAAAAGCCTTAATGAGTTGTGTATCACGTTCAAATTTGCCATCGAAATGAATGTTGAAATGAGCTGCCTTTCTCAATGTCCTGGTTAAGAAATCGATCACTGCCCAACACAAACCTACCTTCACTGGGCAGTCTACGCTCTGGAAATCCTGCTATTCCATGCACCATAAGCTTGGCTTTATTGACAATCTTGTAAATAAGGCTTGAGCTGTTTGTTCACTGTGCAAGCTTGATGCTATAATAGGGGCAGCAAAGCTATCCTGTTGGAAAATGGTTACCCCAATTAGTTCATTTCCCCTGTGTCTACCTTGCACAAACTCACTTACAGCCATAACTATTGGCCCTGAATATAGCCCAGTTTGCTTCAGTTTATCCTGGAATGTATCTCAATGGTTTGAGTAACGGGTGGAGATGGCTCTTTCACACTCCTACTATGTACATAGAACATAGAACATTACAGTGCAGTGCAGGCCCTTCGGCCCTTGATGTTGCGCCAACCTGTGAAACCAATCTGGAGCCCATCTAACCTACACTATTCCATTATCATCCATATGTTTATCCAATGACCATTTGAATGCCCTTAAAGTTGGCGAGTCTACTACTGCTGCAGGCAGGGCATTCCACACCCTTACTACTCTCTGAGGAAAGGACCTACCTCTGATATCTGTCCTATGTCTATCACCCCTCAATTTAAAGCTATGTCCCCTCGTGCTAGCCATCACCATCCGAGGAAAAAGGCTCTCACTGTCCACCCTAACTAATCCTTTGATCATCTTGTATGTCTCTATTAAGTCACCTCTTAACATTCTTCTCTCTAACGAAAACAGCCTCAAGTCCCTCAGCCTTTCGCCCACTCCCTCAGTAGGAGCAATGTGAGTGGTTGTCACCGACAGGATGCTACCATCAAGCCAAGGAAATGATTTTCTGCCTAGCTCACAAATAAATATATGTTCCATGAGTTTCAGTGCTGGTGTGATACCGTATGTCCCAAAGACTGGGTGATTGTATCAAATAGTATCTCCCTTCAGCTGTCTGCAATAACTAAGGTGCTGAATATACCCAAGCAGCCCATGCTTGCAAAACCTTAACATCATGACCAACGCTACGTGTGAGTCTGCATTTGGACATTTGCTGGATAATCGTAAATGTGCAGAGAACTACACTGACAACAAGCTGTGGTTTGTCCGTTGGCCATGTAGTGGAGTGTGCTTGTCTACACTGGTAACTACATACAGTAAAACTGAGCACTTTTTGCAGACAGAAAGAACATGACCACACTGTGTGTGTTTCATCTCAACAAAATAAGTAACAGCCTTTTGCTGGTTAATTTCTCGGAACAAAGGCCTAATGGTATTATAGCTGGACGATTAATCCAGAGACCCACATATTGCTCCAGCGACTTGGGTTTGAATCCCACCACGGCAGATTCAATAAAAACTATCTGGAATTAAGAGTCTAATGATGACCATGAATTCATTGTCGATTGTTGGAAAATCCCATCTAAATGTCTTTTAGGGAGGGAAACTGCCATCCTTACCTGGTCTGGCCTACATATGACTCCAAACCCACAGCATTATGGTTGACTATTAACTGCCCTCTGGGAAAATAGGGATGGACAATAAAAGCTGCCTGGCCAGTGATGTCCTCATCCCGTGAATGAATTAAAAAACTTTCACCAATCAGAATCAACTTGTTTGGTTTCAATTTTAAATAAAGCCTGACAGTTAATTATCAATCATCCTTAACTAGTTACAGAAGGATGTTGTGAAACTTGAAATGGTTCTGAAAAGATTTACAAGGATGTTGCCGGGGTTGGAGGGTTTGAGCTACAAGGAGAGGCTGAATAGGCTGGGACCATCTTCCCTGGAGCGTCGGAGGCTGAGGGGTGACCTTATGGAGGTTTATAAAACCATGGATAGCCAAGGTCTTTTCCCTAGGGTAGCGGAGTGAAAAACTAAAGGGCGTAGGTTTAAGGTGAGAGGGGAAAGATTTAAAAGGGATGTAAGGGGTAACTATTTCACGCAGAGGGTGGTGCGTGTATGGAATGAGCTGCCAGAGGAAGTGGTGGAGGCTGGTACAATTACAACATTTAAAAGGCACCTGGATGCATATATGAAAAGGAAGGGTTTAGCGGGATATCAGCCAAACGATGGCAAGTGGCACTAGATTAATTTAAGATATCTGGTTGGCATGAACAAGTTGGACAGAAGGGTTAGTTTCCGTGCTGTACGCCTCTATGACTGTATGACAATAGTGCAGTCTTCATGGCAAAACCTCTACTAGTCAGACTCCACTTGCCAACCCAGAGAGGAGCACTCCGCTCTCTGCTGACTTTCCCCTGGGATGGGTATTCGTGCAAGTTATCCTGATGAACACAAGATGTAAAGCTTCAAAAGATGAATCTTTTTCCACACTACAAGAGAATGTTTTCCCATTTCCCCAAATCCTTTGGTTCTTTTGTCAATTGCCTTCAACCTGTGTCCTGTTGTTTACGGATTCCCTCTGCCTCTGGAAACAGTTCCTCCTGGTCTATTTCATCAAAACCATTGTGAACATTTCCTTCACAAATGGAACACATTTGCCCAGTTTTCTGAAAGTTTATGTTTTGTTCCGTACCTGATAAGTAATGCATTTCTTTGATCTTTTCATAGTCTTCAAAATTTGTTGAAGTTTGTTCTTCCTCCGAGTCTGACTTGTTGGCATCTCCCTGACATGCAAGTACAGTGGAAGAAAATTGAACCTGTGATTTGAGGTGAGAATGGGAACAAACCTCGAGCTTTGTCATCTTACAGAACCGCTTTAAAGTATCAATTACAGCACAACCAATCAAGTAATGTAAGGTGAGTCGCTCAGTGGTCTGATACGCCGCGAACCACCCTCTACAACATCTTCTCTGAACTCTAACCCGAGGCATCTATTCCCCGACTGTGACCACTGGGGCATACTTGCTTCTTGAGGCAGGTATTTATTCCCTCCATCAACAGCGCTCTTAGTCACTATTGCACTGCTGCTCGTGGGATCTTGCTGTGCACATTTTGGCTGCCACCCTTCCCCAAAATTTCAAGTGACTGCACATTAAAATTGGCCTAGCTGGCCACGAAGTGCTTCGGGCCGTTGCAGGTGCTATAGAGATGCATGTTCTTTCTTCTGCAGTTCTGCTCTGAGCATTGCTCAGCCGAGGCCCATTTTGTTTCAGCTTTTTACCCTCGGCTCATCAGGATACACACAAGAATTTTCCATTGAATGGGGAAGCAACATTCTATACGGTACCCCTTTAAATGGGTATTTCATACAATCCCTACAGTGTGGAAGCAGGCCATCTGACTCTTGAATCCACACTGTCCTTCTGAAAAGCATCCCACCCAGAGCCAGCTCCCTACCCTATCCCTGTGACCCTGTATTTCCCATGGCTAACTCACCCAGCCTGCACATCCCTGGACACTATGGGCACAATTTAGCACAGCCAATCCACTCTAACCTGCACATCTTTGGGCTGTGGGAGGAAACCGGAGCACCCGGAGGAAACCCACACAGACACGGGGAGAATGTGAAAACTCCACACAGACAGTCACCTGAGGGTGGAATCGAACCCAGCTCCCTGGTGCTGTGAGGCAGCAATGCTAACCACTGAGCCACCGTGTGAAGTGTCCTGATTGACTGAAAATCTTTGACATAACGTGTTCTTTTACCCACAGTACTCAAGCTTTGACCAAATAAAGACTTGGTCATTCCATTCTGCTCAAGAAAATTGAGCCTGTGATTTGAAATGGGAATGGGAACAAACAATGAGCTCTCTCGTCTTAGCGAACCTTGAAGTATTGACCACAACACAAACAACCTAGCAAGGTCAGTTGCACAGGGTCTGATACAATGCAATTTGCTTTTTACTATGTTTACCCGGTTCATTACTCCCTCAAACTGCTTTGTGTCATGTACCTGGGTCCCAGAAGGAGCTGGGATAAGAGCGTTTGGGTCGACCTGCTGTAGAATACTGACGGCCAGTGGAGAGAGGAGATTACCGTCTCGATCCCGGTGAATCTGGAGTTGGCAGGGAGCAAACCCCGAACACAAGCAGCTCTCTGAAAGCTCCACCCCGAGTGAACTTGGTGAGGAAGGGAAAGATGGTGGACACTTACCTCAGCCTGAAAACCCTCGACCAGGATGGCCACCAGCAGGTTAAAGAGCACGTAATTCCCAAAGGTCATCAGGGCCACAAAATACAAAGCGGCCCAGGGTGAAGTGGAGGCCATCCCGTTATAAAGCACAACATTCCAGTCCTCTTGGGTCAGAATCTGCAGGTGGGTAGGAGGGGAGAGGGTTTGTGACAAACACAAAACATTCAAGTTTCCTTCACAAGCCACAGAGGAGATTGTCACAGTGCACTCACTATTCAACAAGAGACTGTCACATGATGTGAAATATGGTCAAGATTGTAGAATCTCCACAGTGTAGAAACAGGACATTTGGCCCAACAAGTCCACACTGACTCTCTGAAGGGCATCTTAGCTAGATTCACCCTGCTGCCCAACCCTATCCCTGTAACCCTGCATTTCCCACAACTAACCTGCACATCTCTGGACACGATGGGCAATTTAGCACGGCCAATCCACCCTTACCTGGACATCTTTGGACTGTGGGAGGAAACCAGAGCACACGGTAGAAACCCACAGACACGGGGAGAATGTGCAAACTCCACACAGACAGTCACCCGAGGCTGGAATTGAACCCGGGTCCCTAGCGCTGTGAAGCAGCAGGGCTAAACACTGAGCTACTGTGCTGCCCCAGGACACACCCAACTTTGCCAACATCCCAGGAGTAAAAGTAAGAGAAAAAACTTACTAAGGAACTAATTTATATTAAGATCACTGAAACTGGCATTAGGTAGTTGATCCCTCCAGCAGGAATAGCCGGAGATAAGGAGGCTCACCAGAAGTGAGGGGACTGAGGGCCCACCTCTCTATTTCACTGGCCTGTGACAATACCCTGTTTTGAATTGCATTTGAGTGTATCTGCTGCAGTATTTGGGATGTTTTATTTTTAATAGAGTTTACTAGCATCTCATTTGGTACGCTTGCCTTTGTTGGTCAGTGCGTTGAGTATAGGGGTTGGGAGGTCATGTTGCGGCTGTACAGGACATTAGTGAAGCCACTTTTGGAACACTGTGTTCAATTCTGGTCTCCCTGCTATAGGAAAGATGATGTTAAACTCAAAAGGGTTCAGGAAAGATTTACAAGGATGTTGCCGGGGTCGGAGGGTTTGAATTTTAGGCAGTGGATGATAGCCTGGGGCTATTTTCCCTGGAACATCAGAGGCTGAGGGGTGACCTTCTATAGGTTTATAAAATTATGAGGGGCATGGATAGGGTGAATAGCCCACTGTAGGGGAGTCCAAAACTAGAGGGCATAGGTTTAAGGTGAGAGGGGAAAGATTTAAAGGGGCAACCTTTCCACGCGGAGGGTGGTGCGTGTATGGAATGAGCTGCCAGAGGAAGTGGTGGAGGCTGGTACAATTACAACATTTAAAGGGCATCTGGATGGGTATATGAATAGAAAGGGTTTAGAGGGATATGGGCCAAATTCTGACGAATGGGACTAGGTTAATTTAGGATATCTGATTGGTAGGGACGAGTTGGACTGAAGGGTCTATTTCTGTGCTGTACATCTCTATGACTCTATGATTCTATAAATGGTAAACAGATTCGATGGACTGAATGGCCTACTTCTGCTCCTACATCTTACGATCATATGGTCTGTCCTACCCGATTTCCTTTAATTAATCTACAGAAATACATCCAGCTGCTAGTTTACTTTTACCAAGTTCCTGGTAGCTACTCAAGAAGCAGACACCTACTGATCAGGACACTGACCTGAAAAACTGTGACAATAGCCCAGAGAAGTGAGTCAAAGTTCTTCCTGTCAGGAACAGTATCCCCACCATCGGTCTTCAGGCTAAATTTGCAACCGAATATGTGCATTCCCAGTATGCTTGAGAAAAGGAGAGATGGGCAGTGCGTTAAAGTTCATTTCAGCAAGAAATCGAGATGATTAAGTACTATTAAATTCCTGGCAGATTAAAATCAACCCCATCTGCTCCCTTCTTCATTTAGTCAATTAAAGTGCTTGCTTGTCATTCCCTGAAGTGTGCAGACGGGTGTCCAACAGTCAAAGCAATTTGCTTTACTTTCTCACATAATCTTCATATCCAACCATGCAGCTGCACTGAACCTCCTTGGATCCTAATGTGCACTTATAATTCCCAATCAAATGTTTTGTGAGGTTTGATGTTGCTTTATGCTGATGGGAAACATCTTTTAACCCCTTGCGTTGGGCTCACCGCAGTGCATCGTCATGGAAATGAGGCCAAATTGCCAATGGTCAAGCCAATTCACAGTGAATGACGCATGTTGACCCTGGAAGGGAAATGTGAGGATTTGGGACACTCTGGCCTACCTGAAGATGAAGATGAAGAGCATCAGCAGCATGCAGAAAGTGGCGACATTGTCCATGGTCTTCATGAGGACGACGAGCTGACGGCGGAGAGCTGGCATGAACCTGACCAACTTCAGCACCCGGAGTAGACGGAAGGTCCGTAAGACTGACAGGCCCCCGTCCGATTGACCAATGATCTCGCAGACGCTGCACAGAGAAAGACTCACGTCAGAAATACAGCCAACTATTTCCCACATGGCTGAGAATGTTACATTTCGGAATGCACACTCTTTATTACAGTTGCTAAGGGATCCATCAAAGCCATAGTGTGAGCCCCACTCCACACATCAAAGGAAAACTCGCTCCAGTTTCATTATCGCTGACTGCCCAGATGAGAACACAGCACTCTGACCAATATTTATCCCACAACCCGTGTCATTAGGACTCATGACCGAGTCGTTATAAGGCAGTGCTGCTAGTGGGATCTTGCTGTACACAAATTGGCTGCTGTCTTGTCTACATTATGATGTTGACCAAACCTCTAAATGCAGGTTGGATGTAAAGTGCTTTGGGATGTTCTCTGAGCTGCATAAGTACAGCTTTTATTAAACCTGGTGAATAGTTTGGAGTTTTCTCAAAAAAACTGTATGATTGGATTCTAAACGCAATCTGCAAAAGACTCCTGCAAAATTCGTTGCAGTGAGAGAAAGAATTTCAGCAAAGCAGTCACCCTGACAGTCAGTGTACAGGATCAGAGAGTGCTATCCTCCCCACCCCATTGAAATCCTATAACGCATATTACAAAACAGGTTGGAGCTCAATTTGAAGGGCTGTGTATTTAAAAAAAAGTAGATCAATCTTTTATGCGTGAAAGTGTGCAAGAGTGAGAGTGTGAGTGAGAGAGTGTGAGTGACAGTGTGTGAGACAGTGTTTAAGAGTACATGTGAATGTGAGAGTGAGTGTTTGTGAGAAAGTGTGCGAAAGTGAGTCTTTTTAAAAATTCATTTTTGGGATGTGTGTGTTGTTGGCTGGGCCGGCATTTATTGTCTGTCCCTAGTTGCCCCTTGAGAAGGTGGGGTTGAGCTGCCTTCTTGAACCGCTGCAGTCCGTCTGCTGTAGGTTGACCCACAATGCCCTTAGGGAGGGAATTCCAGGATTTTGACCCAACCACAGTGAAGGAACGGCGATCTATTTCCAAATCAGGATGATGAGAGGCTTGGAGGGGAACTTGCAGGGAATGGTGTTCCCATGTTTCACTGCCCTTGTCCTTCTAGATGGAGGAGATTGTGGGATTCTGAAGGGGCTGTCAAGGGAGCCTTGGTGACTTACTGCAGTGCATCCTGTAGATGGTATAGGCTGCTGCTACTGTGCATCAGTGGTGTAGGGAGTTAATGTTAAAGGTGAAGGATGTGGTGCTAATCAAGTGGCTGCTTTGTCCTGGATGGTGTCAAGATTTTTAAGTGCTGTTGGGGCTGCACCCATCCAGGCAAGTGGAGAGTATCCCATCACACTCCTGACTTGTGCCTTGTAGATGGTGGACAGGTTTTGGGGAGTCAGGAGGTGAGTTAATCATTGCAGGGTTCTTAGTTTCTGGTCTGTAGTTGTAGACACTGCGTTTATGTGGTGAGTTCAGTTCAGTTTCTGGTCAATGGTAAATAGCAAGGGATTCAGTGATGGTAATGTTACTGAATGTCAAGAGGCAATGGTTAGAATGTCTCTTGTTGGAGATGGTCTGGCACTTGTGTGGTATGAATGTTATTTACACTTGTCGGCCCAAGCCTGGATATTGTCCAGATCTTGTTGCATGTGAACATGGACTGCTTCAGTATCTGAGGAGTCACGAATGGTGCTGAACATTGTGCAATTATCGGTGAACATCCCCACTTCTGACCTTATGATGGAGGGAAGGTCATTGATGAAACAGCTGAAGATCGTTGAGCCTAGGACACTACCCTGAGGAATTCCTGAAGAGATGACCTGGAGCTGAGATGACTGATCTCCAACAACCACAACCATCTTCCTATGTGTCAGGTACGGCCATGAGAGTTCCTCTGATTCCCATTGAATCTGGTATTGGATCAAGACTGAGCTCAGGAGCTGAGTGGCCCTGGCAGGACCTAAGCTGGGTGTTACTGAGCAGGTTATTGCTAAGCGGCTGCTGCTTGCTGACAGCACTGCTGATGGACCTTCCGTGAGGCCTCTTGTGGTGTAGTGGTAGTGTCCCAACCCCTGGACTGGGAGGCCCACATTCATGTCCCGCATGCTGCTGTAGTAACATCTCTGAACAGGCTGATTAGAAAACTAGGATAAATAAACAAAATGAAACCTTCCATCTATTTACTGATGATAGACAATCGGCTGATGCAGTCGTTATTGGCTGAGTCGGGTTTGTCCTGTCTCTCGTGAACAAGGCATACCTGGGCAATTGTTCACGTTGTTGGGTAGATGCCAGTGCTGTTACTGTACTGGAACAGCTTGTTCTGTAGCACACGTCTTCAGTACCATTATGGAACCTCTCAACCTTTGCAGCATCCAGGGCCTTTGGTTGTTTCTTGACATCACGCAGAGTGAATTGAGTTGGCCGAAGACAGGAATCTGCAATGTTGGGGAACACTGGAGGAGGCTGATTTGGAACACCCCACTCAACTGTAATTTTTGCACTGATGTGATGGCGTGAATGAACGTAAGGTGTGTTTTTTTTATCGAGATGTGAGGTGTGGTGGGGCGGGGGGTGGGGGTTCATGTCAAACGGACCTCAGCATCTTCCCGATCCACCTCTCCTGCCCAAGCTCACCCTCATGTAGTGCAGAATTGGCAGTTCCCAAAATCAGTGGCATCACCCACTATAGTTAAATAAATAAATGCGGCTGAATTTAAAAAATGAATAGCTTAATAGACCCCACAATTACACTGCCCATGCTGTTATAGGATTGCTGTTGGCAGGCAGGTGGGAGTGGAATGGTCATTCTTTTTAAGTTTTTGAAATAGCAGGAAGGAAAGGGAGGGGCACCATCTTTGGAGTGTGTCCTTTGCCCACTGAGAGTGGGGACTGCCTCAAGAAGACAGTATCCACTTACCACCAGCAGGGGCGCTAGTCACCCACCAGGCCAATGTCCCTCCAGGTATTTGCTGTGGGTGGGCCACGCTGAATGTTTATTGGGGGGGGGGTGTCTCCAAGGGCTCATATGCACTTTGGAATGAACTACCAGAGGAAGTGGTAGATGTGGGTACAGTTACAACACTTAAAAGGCATTTGGACAGGTACGTGAAAACGAAATGTTTAGAGAGATATGGCCCAAATGCAGGCAAATGGACCTCATTACGTTTGGGAAACTTAGTCGGAATGGATGAGCTGGACCGAAGGGTCTGTTTCTGTGTTGTATGACACTATGACTGTATGAATCCCAGAGAACATTCTATGTCACCTTCGCTGCCCATTGCCCACCTGATGATGACGATGATGCCGTCAAAAATATTATAAGGATTTCGCAAGTAGTTGAAGAATCCAAATGCAGTGAGTTTGAGAATCATTTCCAGGGCGAACATGCTGGTGAATACAATATTGCTGATTTCCAAGACATGGGTCAACTCCTCTGGCTGAAAGAAATGAACAAGAGAAACTGGGTGAGAAATAGTGTCTCAAGGAGCAGGTTTCACTTGGCTCATGAAGCTGAGGGATAGGCTTTACCCAACTGTCAGATTTCAGACCGGTTTCAATGAAGAACGATGCCAAAAGTTCACTTCTCAAGCCATTATCCTCTCATTCAACCAGGATCTCACTGAATGGCAGAGTAAATGCAATGGGTTGAATGGCCTACTTCTGCTGCTATGTCTTTTATGGTCTTACATACTTGGAAAGAACAGATAGCCTCAATTACTTTCAACATGGCCCTTAGCCTATGCTTGTCTTGCTCAGGGACACATTGTGTCTGACAGAGGAGAGTTTTCTTTTTGTTTGTGTCTGGGGTGAGTGTTAGCTTCCATGATGGGCTCTGAACTCCAGTTTCTTGATTGCACTTGGAATAACACAGAACATAGAACGGTACAGCACAGTACAGGCCCTTCAGCCCACAATGTTGTGCCGAACTTTTACCCTAATCCTAGGGTCTATCTAACCTCCACCCCTACCTTATACTATCATCCATATGCCTATCTAATAGCCGCTTAAATGCCCCTAATGAGGCTGACTCCACTACCCTCTCCGGCAATGCATTCCAAGCCCCGACCACACTCTCAGTAAAGAACCTATCTCTGATGTCTCCCTTATATCTATCTCTATTCACTTTAAAAAAAAGCCGCCTCATAATAGCTACCTCCACCCTAGGAAAACGTCTCTGGCTATCTGCTCTATCTATACCTCTGATCATTTTGTACACCTCTATCAAGTCACCTCCTTGTGGTACTCCACTCTTAACTGAACACCATGTTGAATATTTTCCGTCCACTACCACACTTTGTCTTCTAAGGGTCGGCCAACATTCCACTGTTGGCCCATATCCCATATCGGGTTTGTGTCATTGCAGTACCCCTTCCTTAAACTAAACAATGTGTGTGTGAGGTTTTCTATAAGCCTTTTCTTCACTGTAATTCTTCCATCTCCTCATCACAATCAACATCCCAGCCTCACTCAATTTTATGGTGACTGGCTCTTTGCGCTTTCCTCTCAATTCCAAATTCCAAATGTACTTTCACCCACACAATATTCAAAGATGTCATCAACGGGCCCTTAGCTCTCAGCACAGTGGAACTTTGGGGAGGTGGTGACCTCATGGCATAGTCCTTGGTCTAGTAACCCAAAGCCCCAAGCTAATACTCCGAGGACATCGGCTCAAATCCCACCCTGGCAGATGATACAATTTGAATTCAATTTGGCTCAGTGGTTAGCACTGCTGCCTCACAGTACCAGGGACCTGGGTTCGATTCCACCCTCAGGCGACTATCTGTGTGGGGTTTGCACGTTCTCCCCATGTCTGCGTGGGTTTCCTCCAGGTGCTCCGGTTTCCTCCCACAGTACAAAGATATGCAGGTTAGGTGAATTGGCCATGCTAAATTGCCCCATAGTGTTCAGGGATGTGTAGATTACATGGGTTATATGAGGATAGGTCTGGGTGGGATACTCTGAGGGTCAGTATGGACTTGTTGGGCTGAAGGGCCTGTTTCCACACCGTAGGGATTCTGTGAAATTTAAAAAACACAGCTGACATAATGTTGATTTCGCAAAAACCCATCTGGCTCACTAATTTCCTTCAGGGAAGGAAATCTGTCATCCTTAATTGGTCTGTTCTACAATTGACTCCAGACTCACAGCAATGTGATTGACTCTTAACTGCCCTCTGGGCAATTAGGGATGGACAATAAATGCTGACCCAGGCAGTGATGCTCTCATCCTGTGAGCAAGTGAAAAAATACTCATCTCTCTGCTCACTCTTTCTCCCAAGATCTTTGGAAGGCCACCCCACCCCATGTACAATATATTTCAGAGGAGGGGTCTTGTGGTGCGGTGGCCCTGTCCCTACCTCAAGACCAGGAGGCCCGGTCCTACTTTTCCTGGAGGTTTTGTCTAAACAGGTTGATTAAAGTGACTATAATTAGCATCAGGTATTCACCAAGGTGTCACAATCTTTGAACACCAGCTGGAGTCTCCAATAATGAAGACTATAAAACTTTTGGGTGGGTGGCCATATACTCAGGAGAATACAAATCCGATCAATCTCACTGTAGGTACGTCTTACTCAGGAAAATCACCCTGTATGGCCCAGTAAGGAAGGCAGGAGCTGAACAGGTCCCCGTGCATTAAGGAGGATGAGCACAGATGCTTTTAACAGCTGGTGGGTTGACATCAATCAGGGGATATGTGGGGGAGTGGTGCTTGTGTGGATGGGAAGCTGGAAGAACATAGCCTTTGGATCCAGGAAATAGGAAACTCAAGTTCCTCGTGAGAAACTCCAAATGATGAGCTTTGAACTTTTGGCTCATGTTGATCAGAACCAACCAGGGTCCCTGTACAGCCACCTTCTGTCAATGAACCCACAGTGCAAACCCCCTTATACAGATGTGAAGTGATACATACAGCATTGTGTATCATCAGGGAGAGGCTCCTCCACAGACACAGTGACAGACCATGTGAGAAAGTCCCATTGCCTCTCTTAACAAGTGAAATGACCGTAGCCCTAGAAGTCCCTAGAACTGCTTTGTCATTAGAGAGAGATGGTGAGTTTAAGCTGAGGGTCACCATGCTTCAGGTGAGGGGAGAGGTAGAGAGGGAGAGCTTTTCATCCATTGCAGGAAATGAACCCACACTGCTGGCATCACACTCTATCACAAGCTAGCTGTCCAACCAACTGTGCTAACTGAGCCCCTTCCCTCACTCCTTCAACAAACAACAGCAGCATTGTGGCAATTACTGTCCTCATCTGTCTTCTGCTAATGTGGGATCTTGCTGTGTGAACCCCAGCTGTCACTCTTACGCATAGCAACTGCTGCTTAAGTACATGGTGTGAGCTGTCCATCTGACACTTTGAGATATGACCTGGGGTTATGGTAGGTGGACCATCCAAATATTACAGGTTCTTTGTTTCTTCCTGCAATGATTGTGATTCCACCTCAAAAGCAACTTGACTGCAATCCAATCTCACAGTGGTGAAACAATTATCTTTTCAGTGGCTCAATAAAATTAAGACTGATCTTTATCTCAAAACCATTTACCTGTCTTTTTTAGAGTACTCCTCAATGATTTTTAACATGCTGCATTTTGGAAAGGCAATCAGGCCAGCACTTGTACACTTAATGGTATGGTCATGGGGAGTGTTGCTGAACTAAAAGACCTCAGAGTGCAGATTCACAGTTCCTTGAAAGTAGAGTTGCAGGGAGACAGGGCGGTGAAGAAGGTGTTTGGTACGCTTGTCTTTATTGGTCAGTGCATTGAGTACAGGAATTGGAAATTCATGTGGCTGTACAGGACATTGGTGAGGCCACTTTTGGAATACTGCGTTCAATTCTTGTCTCCCTGCTATAGGAAAGATGTTGTGAAACTTGAAAGCGTTCAGAAAAGATTTATACGGATGTTGCTGGGGTTAGAGGGTTTGAGCTACAGGGAGAGGCTGAATAGGCTCGGGCTATTTTCCCTGGAGCGTCAGAGGCTGAGGGGTGACCCTGTAGAGGTTTGTAAAATCATGAATGGATAGGGTGAATAGCCCAGGTCTTTTCCCCAGGGTGGGAGAGTCCAAAACCAGAGGGCATAGGTTTAAGGTGGGAGGACAAAGGGCAACTATTTCACACAGAGGGTGGTGCGTGTATGGAATGAGCTGCCAGGGGAAGTGGTGGAGGCTGGTACAATTACAGCATTTAAAAGGCATCCGGATGGGTATATGAACAGGAAGGGTTTAGAGGGATATGGGCCAAATGCTGGCAAATGGGACTAGGTTAATTTAGGATATCAGGTCAGCGAGGATGAGTTGGTCTGTTTCCATGTTGTACATCTCTATGTCTAAAAATCCACCAATCTCAACCTTAAAAGTTTCACCTGGTCTCCAGCATCCACAGACCTTCAGAGAACAGAATGCTGAATTGCCACCTCTCTCTTGTGGGAGGAAAACGTTTCCTGTTCTCCCTGCAATCCGGTCTAATTTCTTCTTCGGTATTAGTCCCCACTATTCTGGCTTCTCAGTATTGCCCCCTCCTGAAGTGTGCTGCTATTTAAAACATGTTAATCACATCAGCCCATCACTCTCTGACACTTAAAGGGAATACAAATCAAAGTTTTATGAAGTCTGCCCTTGTCTTTGAACCCAGTGGGGACCTGGTGCCATTCTGGCTGTTTCCAGCCCAGTGGTACAGAGTTGCCAAAGTTTTCCATCATCAGTAAAAGAATCCCAACTGAGCTCACATTGTCAACTCAGAGCACACAGTACAAAAAAAACCAAAAGATTTAATCATGGAGCACTGCATCCAAAACATAAAAGGAGCATCTTCCCTGCTAGCCAGCACACACTCCTAATGCCAGGTGAGTGTCACTTTAAGACGGTCCCTTAACTGCACATCTGTTAATATTTAGTTCTGAATGACAACTCATTATAAATAGCATCAGCCGCAGTTGGAAGCAAAGCTTTAATCCCCTATAGCAATGAAAATAGATGATAAAAATACTCCACATTCCTGTCACAAATTTCAAAATGCATTTATTAAAAGTGCCAACAGATGCTGCCACTCTTTCCTGCAATCAGGTTGTGGGCTTTATTTTCATGTCGCTGTGTTTTTGTTATTCAAATGTAATTATATATGCTAATAAGCTCCTTCTCCAACTGAAAATTAGTTCATTATTAAAAATCTCCTTGTCGACAGAACAATTCCCCTCGCTTACCAACCTCCCCTCCCCCCCATCTAATCCTCTCCCCATCCCTCACTCTACTGTACTTGGGAGGCTCCCAAAATATGTGAGTATTGAAGAGTAAATTATCTGCTATTTCACATCAGTTTTCACTCTCTTGAAAAGCTCATCAAATTCTCATAAAATGCTGATTAACTGAACAATAAATGTTGGCTGGTTCAGGTTGAATGACTAATTGCCAGCACAAATTGCAACAAGTCCTCTGGTACCTGCTTGGCGTTTCCTCTCTGTTCCTTCATGAGGGTTAGTTCTCTCTACGTTTAATTATTTTGTTTGAGTGAATGTTGTAGTGTGGCCAGAGATTGAGAAAGAAAGCAGCACTCAGAGGACACACTGAACAAATTGGACCAATGCCCAACACAGAAAGGGGTCTTTAAGATCTCTAGGTGTTAACCTCTCCACCTGTCCCTCAGTTTCAAACTAACAGGTCTCCAATCTAAGAAAGAAATGAGGAGGAATTCCTTTCTTTCAAAGGGTCTTGCATTTTTTTGGAATTCTCTTCCCCAGAGAGCTGTGGAAGAAGGGTCATTGGATACCTTTCATGCAGACATAGAGAGATTCTTAGAATCTTAGAGTTTTACAGGACAGAAGGAAGCCACCCAACCCATCGTGTCTGTACCAGCTCCCATTGGAGATGCCCAGCTAGTGCCATTCTCCAACTCCATCTCTGCAGCCCTGTAAATTCAACTATGCATTCGGCTCTCTCTCCTCATGGAATTGTCATCCACCAAGCTCCCATGCTGTGCATTCCAAATCCTAACAACTCTGAATACAGACATTTGTTCTCATTTCACTCTCGGCTCCCTTGCTGACAATATTGAAATTGTGGCTCCTAGTTACTGACATACCAACTAGTGGAAACAGAATATCCTTCTTTATCCTGTCAAAATTGTTCATAATTTTGAACACCTCAACAACGTCACCTCTTAATCTTTCCTCCTCCAAGGAGAATAAGCCCAATTCCTCTAATCTTTCCTTGTAACTAAAATCCTTCATTCCCAGTATCATTCTAGTAAATGACCTTTGCAATCCCTCTAGGCTTTGATATCCTGCCTTAAATAAAAGTGCCCAGAACTGAATAAAATACTGCAAATGTGGTCTGACCAATGATTTGTAGAGGTGTTGCTTTTATACGGTGTACCTATATTTATAAATCTAAGGATCCTATAAGCCTTTTTAATAACTGTTTCAATTTGCTTTATTTCAGCGAACCACATACTTGAACCCCAAGGTTCCTCTGCTTCTGTTCTCCCCTCAATGTTGTACCACTGAGCCCGCATTGTCTCTCCATATTTCTTCTAACAACATGCATCACCTCACATTTCATTGCATTGAAATTCATCTGCTCATTTGGATAACTTGTCAATGTCCCTCTGAAGTCTCTCTACATCATCCCCACAACTCACAATTTTCCCTAGCCTAGTATCGTCTACAAATTTTAGAGATTTTGCCCTTAACACTCTTTATCATCTATGTAAATCAGAAAAAGCAAGGCCCACAAACTGATTCCTGGAAAACACCACTTTCAACTTATCTCTTGACTAACAAGGGAGAGTGATTATTGGGGTAGGCTGGAAAGTGGGGTTGAGGCCATA
This sequence comes from Ginglymostoma cirratum, assembly GCA_024137785.1. Taxonomy (NCBI): domain Eukaryota; kingdom Metazoa; phylum Chordata; class Chondrichthyes; order Orectolobiformes; family Ginglymostomatidae; genus Ginglymostoma; species Ginglymostoma cirratum. The sequence goes on along the minus strand of JAHRHZ010000008.1, from coordinate 18,304,320 downwards.
ATCAGATCAATCATGAATCACAGAGCATTTGCAGTGGGGCTGAATGGCCTCCACTGGTTCCTAATTTGTAGATTTGAATGTTTTCCCTTTGAAGCTGAGTCATGAATTCTAATACCTCCTTATTTGACTTATGGGGTCAGATTTCTCTGATTCAGTTCCTATGAAGTGCCTTGGGATATTTTTACTACATTTAAGGTGCTACTAAATGCAATTTGTTGCAGGTTCTTTGTAAAAGCTTTTGTGAGTATTTGTTAAGTTAAATCATTGCTACTCTTCTCAGGTGCCAATATATACTGTGAGAACCATTAACGTGGAAGCAGTGCAGCAAAGAAAACTTACAATGTCTTTAAAATGTCTGGGGAATCTGTGATTAGTTTTAATAATTTTTGAGAAGTACATTTAAAGTTTGCTTCAATACAAAAGGGATGAAATGTATCTATCTTGAATGAAAAAAAATGATTGCGATGACCTGGCAATCTCTAGCCTGGAAGCAGTACCAACAGGAAGGGGGTAAAAGTCATGCGGACAGGCAGGAAGAAGAGTTGCAGACAATGCAGCAGAGACGAGAGGGCAGAACAGAGAGGAAAGATTTACAAGGAGCTATGTATGTTCATTATAACTAACCAAGAGAGAAAGCTGGACACAGGGTTAGAGTAGGAGTTGTGAATTGGGAAATTCTAGACCTGCTGCTTTACTTTTACCAGAGTCAGTTAGACTGATGAGTAGGATTTATGAAAGTTCCTGGATAAAGGAGTATCTGGGGAATCTATGTTCATTAAGACTTTTGCGAACCGAGCTGAGGAGGTTCTATAGCAGAGGTACTGTCAAGAAGATACAGAGCTACCAGAGAACACCATGCAATAATGTGAAACGGCGCTGCAGATGGGCAGAAGGTAGTGCAAATGATTGCGGTTTTGTAGGATGTTCTTTGTATTATCAATTATATAAAGTGGATTTACAAATTTATTTGAAATATAAATATTAATTGCCCATTAATTCGTGCTGCTTCTGATTCATGTTAAGGTGAAGATTACAAAAGGTGAACTCTTGCTGGTAAGCTCTTCAGCTGAGCATTGCTGGATGATCTCAGTTATTTTGGTGCATACGAACCCCCTGCAGGGATTGTAACAATCCACTGTGCACTTTGAGCATGTCCTGGATTTTCTCCAGGGATTTTGGAGCTTGGGAAGAGGACACATTGCATCATGGAATTGAGCATTGTTGGGTCTGTGTGAAATGCGTGGGCACAAATCAATCTGCCCAAAATAAATTTACAGAGCCAGCGCCCTATCTGAGAGAATCATGCAGTGCCCCTTGTCTGCACACTGACTTCCTTTGTCCTCTGATAGCAAGATTGCTAATTGAGTTCGGTACTAGGGCAGTAGTTATGCTGTTTACCCCTCCTTGTGTTAATGTGACATTTCTCCCACATACACAGCAGCTCTCCTGTGACCTTAGTAAGTAAGAAGGCAAATTTATTGCCAATTACCTTAAACTTCTGCATGTCCACATCCAGGATGATCTGGATTAATACCCGTCACATTTATTTCACCAGCACAGCCACCAGACAGATGAGGTTCCTATACCATCTGTCTCGGCTTCATCTTAAACCTGGGTGTCACAGGTGAGATCCCAGCGTATAACACACTTAATTGGAATTAACCCTTTCATTCACATACAAAACTGACCCCATAAATAATTAAGGAAGAAAGGATTTGTAAAAGTGCAACAAGAATTCCTCTATGAGATAAAACCCGAAAGAACTGTGGATGCTGGAGATCAGAAACAAAAGCAGACGTTGCTGGAAAAGCTCAGCAATTCTGGCAGCATCTGTGGACATATCAGAGTTAATGTTCTGAGTCCAGTGACCCTTCCTCAGAATGCAAGGAGCACAGCGCTGTCGGAGGGTCAGTGCTGAGGGAGCGCCGCAGTGTCGGAGGGTCAGTGCTGAGGGAGTGCCGCACTGTCGGATGGTCAGTGCTGAGGTAGCACCGCACTGTCGGAGGGTCAGCGCTGAGGGAGCGCCGCAGTGTCGGAGGGGCAGTGCCGAGGGAGTGCCGCACTGTTGGAGGGTCAGTGCTGAGGGAGTGCCGCACTGTCGGATGGTCAGTGCTGAGGGAGTGCCGCACTGTCGGATGGTCAGTGCTGAGGGAGCACCGCACTGTCGGAGGGTCAGCGCTCAGGGAGCGCCGCACTGTCGGAGGGTCAGCGCTGAGGGAGCGCCGCACTGTCGGAGGGTCAGTGCTGAGGGAGTGCCGCACTGTCGGAGGGTCAGTGCTGAGGGAGTGCCGCACTGTTGGAGGGTCAGTGCTGAGGGAGTACCGCACTGGCGGACTGTCAGTGCTGAGGGAGCACCGCACTGGCGGACTGTCAGTGCTGAGGGAGCACCGCACTGTCGGAGGGTCAGTGCTGAGGGAGCACCGCACTGTCGGAGGGTCAGTGCTGAGGGAGCGCCGCACTGTTGGAGGGTCAGTGCTGAGGGAGTGCCGCATTGTCGGAGGGTCAGTGCTGAGGGAGTGCCGCACTGTCGGATGGTCAGTACTGAGGGAGAGCCGCACTGTCGGAGGGTCTGTGCTGAGGGAATGCCGCACTGTCGGAGGGTCAGTGCTGAGGGAGCGCCGCACTGTCAGAGGGTCAGCGCTGAGGGAGTGCCGCACTGTCGGAGGGTCAGTGCTGAGGGAATGCCGCACTGTCGGAGGGTCAGTACTGAGGGAGCGCCGCACTGTCAGGGGGTCAGCGCTGAGGGAGCGCCGCACTGTCAGATGGTCAGTGCTGAGGGAGCGCCGCACTGTCGGAGGGTCAGTGCTGAGGGAGTGCTGCACTGTCGGATGGTCAGTGCTGAGGGAGCGCCGCACTGTCGGAGGGTCAGTGCTG
>JAHRHZ010000008.1:18266827-18289665 GCA_024137785.1 Ginglymostoma cirratum | reverse complement strand
GCACACACACACGCACACATAGACACATAGACATACGTGCACAGACACACACACACACACGCACACACACAGACACATAGACATACGTGCACAGACACACACATGCACACAGATTTTCTGCCACCTAAAACATGTTTTCTGGGTGTGAGCCTAACAATTCTCTGTAGAATTAGTGTTGAACTCTTGGTGACTCCGGGTCAATCCTGGAGGTGTTTGCAACCTAATTGTGAGAGTGAACCCCGAAGTCCCATTCTACTATGTCCCAAAAAATTTGCTGTAAGACCAGAAGATATAAGAGCAGAATTAGGCCATTCAGCCCATCAAGTTTGATTTGCCATTCGATCATGGCTGATATGTTTCTCAACTCATTTTGCCTGCCTTCTCCTTTGATCCCCTTACTCATCAAGAACCTATCTAACTCTGTCTTAAAGACACTCAATGACTGGGGCTCCACAGCTCTCTGTGACAACGCATTTCACAGATTCACCACCCTCTGGCTAAAGAAATCCTCCTCATCTCAGTTCTAAAAGGTCATCCCTTTACCCTGAGGCTGTACACTCAGGCCCTTGTTTCTCCGACTAGTGGAAATATCTTCCTCGTATCCACTGTATCCAGGCCTGTCACTATTCTGTAAGTTTCAACCAGATTCCCTGCCATCCTTCTAAACTCCACTGAGTACATACAAGCCCTTCTTCCCTGGGATCATTCTTGTAAACCTCCTTTGGATCCCCTCCAATGCCAGCACATCTTTCCTTAGATACAGGGCCCCAACTGCTCACATTTTTCTAAATGCAGTCTGACCAAAGCCTTTTACAACTTCAACAGTGCATCCCTTCTCTTGTATTCTAGCCCCCTTAAAATGAATGCTAACAGTGCACTTACCTTCCTAACTGCCAACAGAACCTGCATGTTAACCTTAAGAGAAACCTGAACCAGGATTCTCAAGTCCCTTTGTGCTTCAAATTTCAAAAGCCTTTCCCCATTTAGAAAATGGTCTACACCTCTATGCTTCCTACCAAAGTGCATAACCTCACACTTCCCCACACTGTATTCCATCTGCCATTTCTTTGCCCACTGTCCCAGCCTGTCCAAGTCCTTCTGCAGCCTCCCAGCTTCCTCAACACTACCTGTCCCTCCACCTATCTTTGTATCATCTGCAAACTTCGCAACATTGCCCTCAGTTCTTTCAACCAGATCGCTAACATATAACATGAACAGTTGTGGTCCCAACATGGACCCCTGCGGAATTCCACTAGTCACCAGGTACTAGATCCAAAAAATACCCCTTTATCCCTACTCTCTACCTTGTGCCAGTCAGCCAGCCTTAGCCCCATTGATTTGCGGTTTCAGTTATTTATCCCAGTTATTTATCTCTGTGTCTAGGTAAAATGCCAAGACAAGAGAGGTTCAGTACATTATAGGGAAGAATAAAATAATCTTTAATCTCTTTGTTCCTTTTCACTGACCAATTGGTTGTGCACAGCCAAGAGTGAGTAAAATAAAAATAAAAAAAATGTAAATGCTGCTTAAATGTCAAAGTCCTGCGTAACCTTTTGGAAGCGCAAACCTAAAGATAACTGATCACTCATTAACTCTCTCAGTGCTCTATCAATGTGAAAGGAGCCTGCTGGCCCTGACAGATCATCAGTGTCAGACACAACACTGAGTCTGAGACTCAGAATCCCAGACTCCGACCAATTTTTGTAGAAGCACCATGGAAGGCATCCTATCTGGATGCATCACAGCGTAATTTGGCAATTGCTGTTCTCAAGACTGCAAGAAACAACAGAGTCGTGAACACAGTCCATTTCATCACACAAACCATCCTCCCGTCCATTGACCCCAGCTACGCTTCCCACTGCCTTGGGAAGGCAGCCAATAGCATCAAAGACCCCTCCCCACCCTGGTTATACTTTCTTCCACCCTCTTCCATCAGGCAGAAGATACAAAAGGTTAAACAAACGTAGCAGTACGTTCAAGAACGCCTTCGTCCCCGCTGTTATTAGACTTCGGAACGGACTTCTCAGATTTCAAATCTAATGTTGACCTCGGTCTTTGTGCACCTTCTCTACAGCCATAACATCATATTCCTTGCTCTGCTCTATTACCCTAGTGCACTTTGTATCTGTCTGTATTGCAGACAAAACAAAACTTTTCACTGTACCTAGGTACGTGCGGCAATAATAAATCAAATCAAATCGAATCAAAAAGATACTCCATCCAGTTATTGCTTACGACTGCTGCCTGTGGCAGCACAGCTGTGACTAAAAACTGAGTAGCAGACCTGATAATTTGCTTGATCTCCTGGGAGGCCACGTCTCTTGAACTGATCCAAAACTCTGTTCTTGTGTGCTAACACACACCTAGTCACATCGCCTGAGAACAGACACTGGCTCCTTGACTGGGAATGCCAATCTCATCTGTGTCTGGTCTCAGACCCACTCTATCCTTTCCTCATGTTACAACAGTGGCTACACTTCGAAAGTAGCTCGTTAGCTGCAAAATGCTTCGAGCAATGAGAGCTGCCCTATACTTTCAAGTATTTCTTTCTTTCGCCTCCTCTAGCCCTACGACCCTCTGAGGTCTCTGAGCTCCTCTAATTGCATGCTCGTGTCTATTCCCGACTTCCATCACTCCACAATGATTGGCCGAGCCTTCAGCTGCCTCAGCATTGCACTTTAGAATTCCCTCCCTAAACTTCCTGACATTCATCTGAGGTGCCAGAGGTGACAAAGGTGGTGAACGGAGGTATGTCGATAGATGTTGTTTACATGGACTTCCAGACACTTTTGATAAAGTGCCATCTACTAGATTGTAAGCTAAGGTGGCAGCCCATGGAATTGAGCCAAATTACCAAAATGGAGAGGAGATTGGTTGAGTGGCAGTAAACAGAGAGTTGGAATAATGGTAAGTACTCAAATTCGCACGATGAGGCTAGTGGTATCCCACAGGGATTGTTGTTGGGGCCTCAATTATTCAAAATAGTCATTAATGACCTGGCTGAAGACTTAAAAAAGTCAAATGTGCAAATTTGCAGACGTTACAAATTTGGACAGCATTGTAAATAGTGTTGATGGCAGCGTAAAATTACAACAGGATATTCATGGTTTAGGTGAATGGACAACAGACAGATTTAAGACAAACAAGCATGAGGTTCTGCATCTTGGGCTGAAATCAGAGAGATCAGGGTTTAGTTTAGAAGGCACAAATTTAAGTATAGTGGATGTCCAACAAATTTGAGATTCAGGTAGACAGCTGTTTAAAACATCACAAACAGGTGCAGAAAATAGTCAAGAGGCCAATGAAATGCTGACCTTTACATCTAAAGGGCTGGGATACAATCGACATGCTGCAGTTATTAAAACAAAACCCTGGTTAGACTCCACTTCGAGCACTGTGAGCAGATGTGGACACTTTCAGAAATTGCGTTATGAGGAGATTTAGACAAATTAGGCCTTTATTGGTGAGAATTTAGAAGATTGAGGGTGATCTAATTGAGATCTTCAGGATATTAACAGGGAAAGTAAAAACAAATTATTTCCACTGTTTTGAAGATTCTAGAACCAGGGGTGTAGCCTAAGAATTAGGGCAAGGCCATTCAGACAGATGTTACAAAGCAGTTGTACATGCAATGAGTAATGAGGTTTGGAACTCTCTTCCTCAAATAGCAGTTGATGCTAATTCAATTGTTAAATTTAAATCTGAGATGGACAAATGTTAGTTAAGATTTACAAGGATGTTGCCAGGGTTGGAGGGTTTGAGCTACAGGAAGAGGCTGAATAGGCTGGGGCTATTTTCTATGGCGTGTCGGAGGCTGAGGGGTGAACTTATAGAAGTTTATAAAATCATGAGGGGCATGGATAGGGTGAATAGTCAAAGTCTTTTCCCCAGGGTGAGAGAATCCAAAACTAGAGGGCATAGGTTTAAGGTGAGAGGGGAAAAAATTTAAAAGAGACCTAAGGGGCAACTTTTTCACGCAGAGGGTGGTGCGTGTATGGAATGAGCTGCCAGAGGAAGTGGTGGAGGCTGGTACAATTACAACATTTAAAAGGCATCTGGATGGATACATGAATAGGAAGGGTTTAGAGGGATATGGGCCAAATGCTAGCAAATGGGACTAGATTTATATGGAATATCTGGTTGGCATGGGCGAATTTGACCGAAGGGTCTGTTTCTGTGCTGTACATCTCTATGACTCTATAAGCAAGGGTATCAAGGGATATGGGTTCCCTTATGGGCATATGCAGACAAATGGAATTACAACACAGATCAGCCATGATCTTAAAGAATGGGGGAGCAGGCTAGACGGGCTGAATGGCCTACTTCTGCTCCTAAGTTCCAGTGTTCCAGTAAAAGCCTATCTGCCTGGGTATTTTCTTACTCGGCTGGGTCTGAAGTTCAGTTGAACAATGTTGCTGTGAAATGTCTTGAAATCACTCCACTATGTTAAAGGTGCTGAGTAAATACAGATGTTTATTGTTATAGGTCATTTTCAATGAGGCTGTTACGCAAAACATGGTTAGATTGCAATCATTGCTGATCGTGAATCATCTTTAATACTGTGTTGTTCCACCTCAGTTTTAATACCAGCTCCAGACTACTTCAAATAAATGGAACAGTGCCTCCACTCAAATAACAGGGAGCAATTGAAATCATTATCACCTACATTAATTCCTGCCCTCTTTCCCATAATGTTCTCCTCTGTTTACTCTCAGTCTTTGCTCACACAAGCGAAATATTCAATTCCTTCCTCTTCTTCACAGTCTGGCAACCAGTTTCATTCTGTGTTGAGAACATGAACACAATTGGCCACAATCCATAGCAGGATCAAAGTGAACCCCAAGGGGCAGAGATTCTCTCTTTCCCAATGTCAGTGAGTGGAGGCACTTTTCTAAGGTTTTAGAACAAAGCTGAACCTTGTATCTAGGCCATTCAGCCCATCAAGCCTGCCATATCATTCGATATGCTCAAGGCTGACTGAATGGGTGGCTCAGTGGTTGGCACGGTGGCTCAGTGGTTAGCACTGCTGCCTCACAGCACCAGGGGTCTGGGTTTGATTCCAGCCTTGGGTGACTGTCTGTATGGAGTTTGCACGTTCTCCCTGCGTCTGCATGGGTTTCCTCCCACAGTCCAAAGATGTGCAGCTAAAGTGGATTGGTCATGCTAATTTGCCCATAGTGTTCAGGGATGTGGACCTGAGGTGGGTTAGTGGGGGATGGGTCTAGGTGGGATGCTGCAAGGGTCAGTGTGTACGTGTTGGGCCAAAGGGTGTGTTTCCACACTGTAGGAATTCTATGAACATTTCAAAGATTTTTACTCAGCCCATTCCCATGACCCTGGACACCATTGGTGATCAGATATCAATCTCAACTTCAAATATATTCAATCACTGAGCTTCCACGGCCCTCTAAGGTAGAGAATTCCAAAGGTTCATAAATCTCTGAGTAAAATCATTTCTCCTCATCTCAGGTCAAAGTGGCATCCCTGTATTTTTACATTACATCCAATGGTTCTCGACTGCCCACCCATGGGAAACATTATACCTGCACTTACCCTGTCTATCCCTTTAAATGTTTTGTAAGTTATGAGGAGATCACCTCTCACTCTTCAGAACAACCTATCTCAGAACCCAAAGGCCTTGAGCTGCCAGAAGCTTAGAGGATATGACCAGAAACACCACAAGAAGCAGCAGGTGTTCGTGTGCTGTGTCAACGCAATCCTCGAGTTGGTCAGCTTGGCCTTGCTGCTTGACAGTTGAAAGCAGCTGAAAGAGATGTTGGAGGATGGTCGGGCCAAAAGGGGTGGCTCAGTGGTTAGCACTGCTGCCTCACAGCACCAGGAACCTGGGTTCGATTCCAGCCTCAGGTGACTGTCTGTGTGGAGTTTGCACGTTCTCCCCGTGTCTGCGTGTGTTTCCTCCGGGCGCTCTGGTTTCCTCCCGCAGTCCAAAGATGTGCAGGGTAGGTAGATTGGCCATAGTGTAGATTAGGTGGGTTATAGGGGGATGGCTCTGGATGGGGTGTTCTGAGAGTCAGAGCAGACTTGTTGGGCCAAAGGCCCTGTTTCCACACTGTAGGGATTCTATGATGTGGACTGAATGGCCTCCTCCTGTACTGTAAGGATTCCATGATTTGATGCGATTCTGTCTCATGTTTGGTCATGGGTTGGAAGATGCTGTCAAAAGAACCTTGTTGCGTTGCTGATCAGTATCTTGGAAGTTATGATGTTATTGACTAGAAACTGCACTGAGCCAGTCACACAATATACTGTAGCAACAAGAGCAAGTCAGAGAGTGGAAATTCTGCACAACATAACTTACTCCCTGACTCCCAAAAACCTGTCTGCAATTTACAAGGCAGATAGTTATTAAACAAGTGCATTAGGGAAAATGTTTTTTTTCCACTTGGGATGATGAGATGTGATACCAGTGGAAGTGGTGAGATGTGTTCAAATGGAAACAAACCAGAAAAAGAGAGGAAAGGGAGTGGAAAGATTAAACAATGCAGAGAAAACATTTTTACAAAACCTCAAAAGGATCCTTCTGATTTATTTTAGTATGGAGAGCACAGAAACTTCAGTTTACAATGCATGGATAAAAAGATTTCTCCAAAGTCAATATATTAATTTAATTTCTGAAAAGGTTAAGGCGTTTCATAATGAACTGTCACTATCAGTTTGAGGTTCTCTTCACCGTAGAATGACATTACAAAATTGTGCAGGTTGGCTGAAAGAATTTGTGGCAGAAATAATTTTAAGGGATATAACTTTCACCATCAGCAGTTACATTGGTATTGTATTCAGATTAAAGCTCTGACTACCAATTTGTCGACGTTATTATTTTGGCTCCATGAAAGTGTTCTTTTCAAGGTGAGCAGCGTTTTAAATTAGCTATTTGATGCTAATTTCCACTGCATTAATTTTGTTGAATCTTAACAACTAAAGACACACTACAAATTTAAAAATCAACTGAAAAGGGAGTTGAAGTGTACAAGGAACAGGAGGAGGCACCAACACAGACTGTTTGGGCTGAATGGCCACTCCCTGCCTTGTATTTAGAATCCCTACAGTGTGGAAACAGGCCCTTCGGCCCAACAAGTCCACACTGACCGTTGCAGCATCCCACCCAGACCCATCCACCTATAACCCACACACCCCTGAACACTATGGGCAATTTAGCATGGCCAATCCACCTAGCCTGCACATCTTTGGACTGTGGGAGGAAACCCATGCAGACACGGGGAGAATGTGCAAACTCCACACAGACAGTCACCTGAGGCTGGAATCGAACCCAGGTCCCTGGCGCTGTGAGGCTGCAGTGCTAACCACTGAGCCACCGTGCCACCCTGTAATTAAGTATATTGTACCTAATTCTATGCAAAATTGGGAGGTGGGCATTATGGACTTTTCTATGAGCCAGTCTTTGCAAGTCCAGGTTTACAGGCAGATCCCATTCAGGTTTGAGAGTCTACTGGGGTCACAGCAGAGACAGCCCAATGTCAGCACTTACAGGGTGTGGGTCTAGGTCTAGGAAGCAGCAACACAGGCCAACCCATCTCTCCCTCCACCACCCCCCAACAGGTCCGCACCACTGCCATGCTGTCTAAACACCTACTAACGCCTCCCCCTGCATCTCCCACTCCCACCACCACCACCCAATCATCAACACTCACCCCAACTGACCCTCACTGCTCCCACCCTCCTACCGTCCCCACAACTGCCCTGGTGATGAAAACAGTTCAGGCAGCATCTGAGAAATAGGAAAGCCAACGTTTCGAGTCGGGGAAAGGTCCTGACCCAAAATGTCAACATTCCTGCTTCTCTGATGCAGCCTGACTTGCTGTGTTCCTCCAGCCCCACACTGTGTTATCTCTGACTCCAGCATCGGCAGTTCTTACTATCTGTGATGAAAACAGTTTGCTTTTAACCCTTGAACTGCCTCAATCCAATGACCGATGTCTGAAAGAATACCCATCCATCAGTTTGGCCCCGAGAGGTGATTGGAGCAAAGAGAAACGATGCAGAAAGCTCGAATGATCTGAAATCTATTTCCAGCGCCTCCTGGTTACCCTAGAAATCAAAGGTCATTATGCTTTGTGTACAAGAGGGAGGCTAGTCGCTGACAGAACAATTACATGGGACGTTCCTCTCTACGGGTAGTCTGAAAATGCAGGATTCGCAGGTGAATAATATCAGTGTGGTTCGTGGCCAGCAGAGTGAGTTCATCAATATTGCCTCAGGAAGACACAACCATTAAAAGGGGCGTGTACTGGAAATCATGAGGAAAAGCAACTCATAATCTCTCCAGGATTCATTTTACTTGCATTACCATCAATTTTTAAAACTACTCCTTCACAGGATGTGGGCATTGCTGGCTAGGCCAGCATTTATTGCCCATCCCTCTGGGCAATTAAGAGTCAACCCCATTGCTGTGGGTCTGGAGTGATGTGTAAAGATGGCAGATTTCCTTCCCTGAAAGACACGAGAGAACCAGATGGCTTTTTCCTGACATTTGACAATGGATTCGTAGTCAATTCGAACCATAATGTGGAGGACTTTTGAAAACACACATTGTTTACAAAGGAAATTCTGAGGAAGGGTCACTCAGCCTGAAATATTAACTCTGCTTTCTCTCCACAGGTGCTTTTCCGATAATTTCTGTTTTTGTTTACAAAGGTGCCTGAACAGACAGAGATATCAGTCACAGCCCAAATGGGCTTGTAAGCCAGAGGTTCATGCGTATGAGAACTTTACCCAACCCCAGCACCATGGAGCAGATAAACCCAGCTGAAACACTCTCTGGGTCCTACTGGAGATCGGTAGATTTGCAGATGACACTGAAATTGGTGGATGGTGAAGAAGGCTATCTAAGATTCCAAAGAGTCATTAATCAGTTAGATCAATGGGTTGAGGAGTGGCAGATGGAGCTTAAAAGACATTTGGATACGTTCATGAATAGGAAAGATGTGGAGCAATATGGGCCAGGAGCAGGCAAGTGGGATTAGTTTAGTTTGGGAGCGTGGTTGGGTGTGAACAGGTTGGATTGAAGGGGTTGTATGACACTGTGGCTCTGTTACTCTGCTGTGGGAGTGCAGCACCGTCAGAGGCACCGATGAGGCATGAAACTGTATCTTGCACCTCCTCTCTCAGCTGAATATAAAAGATCCTGTGGCTACTATTACAATGGAGAGCACAAACTGTTCTCCCTAACCTCCTGAGCATTATTTAAACATGCGTCCAACAGCAGGTTTTAAAAGAAGAGGTCATCATCTCGTTGCTGTTTGTGGGAGCTTGCTGTGTACAAATTGGCTGCGGGGTTTTCTATCGCAACTGGTGACCGCACGTCAAGGAAAGCAGTTCATTGGTAATAAATGGAATATGCTGAAGATGCGAATGTGGCTATATGGACGCCTATCAATCCCACTCCCAGGGACTGTCACCCTCTCAGTGACAAAGTGGGAGAGATCCCTTCGAAGATTGAGGAGGTTAATCTTGTTTCCTCAATTCTAACAGCAATGGGATAGGTAGAAAGCTCGACATTTCTCCCACATAAATTAGCACCAACCCAAACCTGAACCCCAGATTTGCCGTGATATCCTTGCTATTGTGCCCCCATCAGCGAGTGCATTTGGAAAGCGAGTATCTGCTCGGGGTAGCTCCGGGTTCCCCCACCTGCTGTTCATACACAGCGATCTTGTTCACCGTAACAGCTGGCTCGGCTTACCAGCTTCACTAAATCATTTTGCATTTTAATTAAGCAACAGCCCAGTCAGACACATCATTAAGATTGTACCTGTTCGTGGTGCTCGATCCCCATGCTAATAGTGTTGATGAGAATTGCCATCATGATGCCTCGGTTGAAATATTTGCTCTCCACGATATTTGTCAGCTTGCCACGCATTTCGCTCCACAATTCAACGCACCAGCCTGGCTCCCCTTCCGGCTTCGCTGTCCCCTTTCTTTCCAACTCTGCCTCTTTGTCCATCCCCGCCTCGCGAACTGCTCCGGCCTCAGTGTCAATCAGGTCCGACGCTTTACCTCCTGCGGTCAGTTCGACGCTGTTGCATTGTGGGCAGTGGCTAGGGTCAGAGGTCAGGCTCAGGACAATGGGCTGGACGATTGCGTGTGGGGTGTAATCCAGGTTGTCCATCACGGGGCAGTGCCCTGAGAAATGAAAGAGTTGCCAGTTATGAAGAAACATGAAACAGGAGTAGGCCTTTTGAGCCTGCTCTGCCATTTAATACGATCATGGCTGATCATCTAACTCAGTCCCACATTCCTGCTTTGTCCCCATATCCTTTGTTCCCTTTAGGTCTAAGAACCATATGTCATTCCTTCTTGGAAACATTCAACGTTTTGGCCTCAATTGCTTCCTGTGGCAGAGAATTCCACAGGCTCACAACTCTCTGGGTGAAGACATTTCTCCTCATCTCAGTCCAGTATCCTTAGATTGTGACTCCTGGTTCTGGGGCTCCCCGGTCTTCGGGAACATCCTTCCTCTGTTTACCCTGTCTGGTCCTGTTAGAATGTCAAAAGTTTCTATAAGTAAGACCCCCTCTCATTCTTCTAAACTCCAGTGAATAGACTCATAGAGTCATACAGCATGGAAACAGACCCTTCAGCATAAATTGAACATGCCGAACATAATCCTAAACTAAACTAGTCGCACGTGCCTGTTCCTGGCCCATATCCCTCCAAACCTTTCCTGTTCATGTATTCATCCAAATGTCATTTAAATGTTGTAACTGTACCAAGTTCACCACTTCGTCTGGAAGTTCATTCCACACACTAACGACATTTTTTGTAAAAAATTTGCCCCCCAGTCTTTTTTTAAATCTCTCTCCTCTCACCTTAAAAATATGCCCTAGTCTTGAAACACTCCATTATAGGGAAAAGGCAGCTGCCTTTAACTCTATCTGTACGCGTCATGATTTTATAAACCTCTATAAAGTCGTCTTTCAACCTCCGACGCTCCATGAGAAAAAGTCCCAGCCTATCCAGCCTTTCTTTCTGACTCAAACCTTCCATACCCGGCAAAATCCTGGTAAATCTCTTTTGAATCCTCTCCAACTAATATTGACAGCATCCATGGACAGACACAGAGTAAACGTTTCGATTTCACTCTTCGTCAGAAATTTTTGAAAGTTTCTGGTGAATCCACTCCTTTCATGGAGAGTGTTGAAGATCATAATTTGAAATTATTCGCTTGGAAATTATTCTCCATATTATCTCTGTCCCTCTATCCCACTCTCTCCATCTCCCTTGGCCTTCAATCGTTCCATCCAACAATTCAATGGCTTTTTATAAGTAAACTTGGCATTAGGTTAGTCACTGTACAATGAGCAACTCTCTGTCCCTCACACTTTCAATTTCAGAATTTTAAACAGTCACCTCTGAGACAAAAGACATGAATTGAATCTACTGTTTCAAATGAGACAAATGCAACTCCATCGGTAACAGATAATAAAGCTACCTAGGTTAAACTTGGAAAAGCAGTATCTGCAGGAATCCCAGACCTGACTGGTGAGCCAACCGAGTTCCACGGAAGAGATTTACTGTCGGAAAATGTTACACTTCATAAATATTCTATGGCCTGTAATTTCAAAAGAACATCAGTGGAAAAAGACAAGGAATAGTTGAGTTGTTTCCTGAAACAAGGCTAGTTTTACACAGCCCACATCAGACAGGCAGCTCCAGTCTGCAGACTGGAATTTGACTATTCAGCCACTTGATCTTTCTGGTGGTAAATGGCGTCTTGTGGTGCCAGGGGATTTCAGTGTCTCCCGCTCTCAACTCGGAGTCAGTGTCATAGACTCAAGAGACACTCTGTAGATATCAATGATGACAATCATTACACGAGACGGAGGGTCATTACTGAGGGAGCGCCACACTGTCAGAGGGTCAGTGCTGAGGGAGTGCCACCCTGTCGGAAGGACAGTGCTGAGGGAGCGCCACCCTGTCAGAGGGTCAGTGCTGAGGGAGTGCCGCTCTGTCGGGGGGACAGTGCTGAGGGAGTGCCGCACTGATGGAGGATCATTACTGAGGGAGCGCTGCACTGTCGGAGGGTCAGTGCTGAGGGAGCACTGCACTGTCGGAGGGTCATTGTTGAGGGAGCGCCACACTGTCGGAGGGTCAGCACTGAGGGAGCGCCGCACTGTCGGAGGGTCAGTGCTGAGGGAGCGCCGCACTGTTGGAGCGTCAGTGCTGAGGGAGCGCCGCACTGTCGGAGGGTCAGTGCTGACGGAGTGCCGCACTGTCGGAGGGTCAGTGCTGAGGGAGTGTCGCTCTGACAGAGGATCAGTACTGAGGGAGCGCTGCACTGTCGGAGGGTCAGTGCTGAGGGAGTGCCACACTGTCGGAGGATCAGTGCTGAGGGAGTGTCACACTGTGGGAGGGTCAGTGCTGAGGGAGTGTCACACTGTGGGAGGGTCAGTGCTGAGGGAGCGCCGCACTTTATGCCCCCTTGTGTGATGGCTTATAATGTTGGAACAATTGTTTCAGAGGACTACATGGTCACCGCGTCCTGCAGTCAACACTGAATGCTTCCCAACACCAGTAAAGAGCAGGTGATCTGATCCATTTATCTGTTTGTATTAGCGGGATCTTGCTGTGTGCAAACTGGCTGCTGTGTATCCTGCATTGTAACAGCAAAGGCCATTCTT
Source organism: Ginglymostoma cirratum (assembly GCA_024137785.1). NCBI lineage: Eukaryota > Metazoa > Chordata > Chondrichthyes > Orectolobiformes > Ginglymostomatidae > Ginglymostoma > Ginglymostoma cirratum. The sequence goes on along the minus strand of JAHRHZ010000008.1, from coordinate 18,277,006 downwards.
GCTGTGAAATCATTTGGGGCTTGCCCAGGGATTATTCTGCAGTGATGAGAGTTTGCTACTGTAGAGCAGAATGATGTGTCTTCACACTACTGTTTCACTAATTAAATAACTGTGCCCCCCCTGCCCCTCACACCACCCCTCACCCCCAACCCGACCCCATCACCTACCGCAGTCCTTCTGGCAAACACCCAGACTGGAGACTCCTCGGTTGCCCTGGCGACGGCTATGGAAGCTGGTGTAGATTCCCAGGGTGCGGCGCCGTGCCTTGCGCAGTATGTGACAGACATACTGGAAGATCTCCTCGTAGCAGTCCCCTGGCTCGGTGAAACTTGCCACTGTGCTAGATGACAGGTACAATGCCCGCTGCTCCTGCATCAGCTGGTGTTCTCGCTGCTTCGTCTCCGAGAACTGTGTCGCTATGACAACCAGGCACAGGTTGATCATGAAGAACGAACCTACCTGAGGAAGGGAAGGGCAAGAGACGTCAATGGGGTATCCCCGGCAACTGTCACCAAGAATTCTGGAACTGAAAGCTGTACACAGTGATGGTGACCATCATTGGTGAGGCCAGTACTAGTCCTGGAGCTGAATGGCTTCCTCAGCCAATTCAGAGAGTAGCTGAGAGCCAACCAGTTGTTGCAAAACCCACCTGGGTCATTCATGTCCGAGAGGGAAGGAAACTGCCATCCTTACCTGGTCTGGCCTACATCTGATTCCAGACCCACAGCAATGTGGTCAATGTGGTCAGGGTCTCTCGGTGGCTCCGTGGTTAGCACAGCTGCCGCACAGTGCCAGGGGCCCAGGTTTGATCTCACCCTTGGGCAACTTTCACCTGACAAAGGAGCAGGGGTCTGAAACTTTGGGATTTCGAATAAACCTGTTGGACTATAACCTGGTGTTGTGTGACTTCTGACCTTACATTTATATCCTTGTAAATAAAATTTATATCAATGATTTAGGTGATGGGATTGAAAGCATGGTGGCTAACTTTGCCGGTGACACAGAAGTAGATAGGAGTGTATGTTGTGAAGAGGAATCAGGAAAGAGGCAGCCTGATGTGAACGTGCAAATATCTGACAGATGGAATATAATGTGGGAAAATGTGAAGGTGTTCACTTTAGCAGGAAGAATAAAAAAGCTTATTTAATATTAAGCGACCACTTAATAGAGAACTGCTGCAGAATTCCAAAGTGCAGAAGGATCTGGGTGTTCTAGTGTATGATTCACAAAATGTTAGTCTACAGGTTCAGCTAATGGTAAATAAGGTTAATGGGATCCTTTATTACGAAGAATTGAATGTAAAATTAGAAAGGCTATGCTTCTAGTATACAGGGCATTGGGGAGGCCACACCTCAAATACAGCGTGCAGTTTTGGTCTCCCTATTTCAGGAAAAATGTAAATGCACTGGAGGTGTTTTAGAGGAGGTTTACAAAACTGAACAAATGTAGTGAGTGGGTTGTGTGTGGTTGGACAAACTGGGCTTGTTCCCACTAGAGTTTAAAGGAGTGACCTGATTCAAGTGTATAAGACCCTGAATGGTCTTGACAAGGTAGATGTGGACAGGATGTATTTTTCTGCTGGGTCAGTCCAGAACTAGGGGGCGGTATTTTAAAATGAGGTGCCGTCCTTTCAGGACAGGGATAAGGAGGATTCTTTTCTTTCAGGGGGTGAGCAACTTTGGAACTCTCTGCCTCAGGAGGCGGTGAAGGTGGAGGGTCATTGAATATTTTAAGATGGAGGCAAATAGGCTCTTACAAATCTTTATAGGTGCACCTTAGAAAGCATCCTATCTGAATGTGTCACGGCTTGGCATGGCAATTGTTCTGCCCAGGACTGTCAGAAACTACAAAAAGTTGTAAGCATAGCCCAGTCATTTACGCAAGACAACCTTCTGCACTTTTCACTGCCAACATCATCAAAGACCTCTCTCACCTTGGTTATAATCTCTTCCAACCTCTTCCGTCAGGCAAAAGTTACAAAAGCTTAAACACACGGACCAAGATTCCAGAACAGCTTCTTCCCCGCTGTTATTAGACTTCTGAGTAGACCTCTCAAATTTCAAATCTAATGTTGATCTCGCTGTTTGTGCACCTTCTCTGCAGTCATAAATTTATATTCCTCGCTCTGTTCTATACCCAATGCAAATATACACTTTAATCAGCCTGTGCTACATGCAAAATCACATAAAAAAAGATTCTTGTCAGCCAGAAGGATTGAGGGTTATCACGGGTAGACGGGAATGTGGGATTTGAAACTCAAAAAGATCTCATTGAATGTTGGAGCAAGCTTGATGGGCCGAATGGTCTACTCCTGCTCCGAATTCATCTGTTTATCAGTTTCACATCAGAGATATGCAGTTGTAGTTCTCAGGACAGGATGAGCAGACATGGTTTATTTTTTCTTGAAGCTAGCTGAAGACTGACCAGAGCGGGGCCTGTTACTGTGACAGAGAATGTCTGCACTTGTTGACAGGAGTTAAACAAGAAGCTGCTAGCAATGTTCCCTCTGAGCTGCCCAGATTCAGTAAACCATGCCATGCATGCACCTCAGAGATCAGCACAATGACAGGAGAGATAAGAGGGAAAATAGGCTGTCAAGATACAATGGGCACCGCAGGATCGTGATGTGGAGATGCTGGTGTTGGACTGGGGTGGACAAGGTCAGAAGCCACACAACACCAGGTTATAGTCCAACAGGTTTATTCGAAATCATAAGCTTTCGGAGCACTGCTCCTTCATCAGGTTCAAATAAACCTGTTGGACTGTAACCTGGCATCGTGTGACTTCTGACTGCAGGATCAGAGAGACGTTCAGGAGAAAAGTCTTCACCCAAAGTGTGTTGAGAATGGGGACTCACTAACACAGGCTGTGTTGAGATGAACAGCATTGACATATTTCTGGAAAGGCTGGATAAACATATGGGGGGCAAGAAATGGAAGGATACAGAGACAGGGTAGGACGAAACTGGTTTGCAAACACAAACACCAGCATTGAAAAGTTGGGCTGGATGGCCTGTTAGAGTGTTATAAAATTCTATGGCATTCGTAGCAAGATGAAGGAGGTAGCTATGTGCACACAGCTGGGAAGCTGGTTGCCTGAAGCGATCTGTTTTGCATCTTCAGCAGTTTTGAAGCTGTTACAGCTTTTTCCCAGATACCAGGGCTGTTTCACAAGATGATACACAGTCAGAGACAAGCTACAAAGAAATATCTCGAAATATGAATGTTGCTCAACATCTGAGGGATCACCTTTCAACAAATCAGCTCGTCACCGTTGAAATGAGATTGGAGAGTAAGGTGCTTATCTGGGACTGCAGCTGGAATGGAAACTGCTTATAAGAGATTGTCGAGAATCTTGGTGATGAACCAGGGAGAGAGAAAGGAAATGTATGTAATTGTGTTTTTGCATGAGTGAGTGAAAGTGTGAGCAAGTTTGCAAGTGAGCGTGGGGGTGTACATCTGTGTGAAAGAGATAGGGTGAATGGGTGGGTGCGAGTGACAGTGAGTGTACGAGCAAGGTTACAAGCATCTGTGCATAAGCATGTGACAGAATGAGTGGGTGTGAGTGTGTGATAATGAATGAGTGTGCGAGTGAGTAAGTGTAAACAAATGTGTAAATGAGTGGGGGTGTGTGAGAGAATGAATGGGTGAGAGTGTTTTTACAAAGGAGGTAAATGTGTACAAGTGGTGTTAGTTTGGAGAGATTGTCAGATTGGAGCGTGTATGAGTTTGGAGTGTGTGTGTGTAAGTTTGGAGAGTGTGTGTGAGTTTGGAGAGTGTGTGTGAGTTTGGAGTGTGTGTGTGTGAGTTTGGAGTGTGTGTGTGAGTTTGGAGAGTGTGTGTGAGTTTGGAGAGTGTGTGTGTGAGTTTGGAGTGTGTGTGAGAGTTTGGAGTGTGTGTGTGAGTTTGGAGTGTGTGTGAGAGAGTTTGGAGTGTGTGAGTTTGGAGTGTGTGTTAGATTGGAGTGTGTGTGAGTTTGGAGTGTGTGTGTGAGAGTTTGGAGTGTGTGTGTGTGAGTTTGGAGTGTGTGTGTGTGAGTTTGGAGTGTGTGTGTGAGAGTTTGGAGTGTGTGTGAGTTTGGAGTGTGTGTGTGAGTTTGGAGTGTGTGTGTGTGAGTTTGGAGTGTGTGTGTGTGTGAGTTTGCAGAGCTTTAGTCTGGAGAATGATGTTGTCTCGGACATTAGGGACATTCACTGCTTTTCTTCAGATTGGAGTATGAAATAATTTATATCCAACTGACGCCTCAGGTTTGGATCCCAGCCAATGCCTTAAGTTTAAAATTTTCACCCCTGTTTTGAAATCTCTGAGTCTTCCCTCTCCCTATATCTGTGATCTCCTCCAGCCCCCACAATCTCTGAGCACTCCGTTTACTTTCAATTCTGGCCCTTCATCACACCTGACGGTGTCTCCTTCAACTGCCTGGGTTCCGAGCTCTGGAACCCACTCCATTAATCTCAGACTCTCTCTCTCTCTCTCCCTCCTGAAACCCTGCTTTTGCTCCTGCTCTAAAATCGGTGTGTCAGATTTGATTTGATAACCTTCCTGTGCGATGCCTCGGGATAACTGACATGCCAGAGGTGTTCTATAAATGCAAGTTGTTGTTGGAAGCTAGAACTTTCTCCAGCGTTGTAGCTGAGGTCAGGAGGTGAAACACTACAGAAAGGAACCATTAGCAAAATGACTCAAAATAGACACCGCACCACAGCAGGAGACTTCTAGTCATGGTACTTACAATAATAAGCAAGATGAAGTAAATGAAATTGTAGAAGGAGTGTGCATCCATTACATAGTACATGATCTCGACCCAACCTTCCAGTGTTATAACCTGGCAAAGAAACATCAGACAAACCATTAACTCTCATCATAAAGCCACCTACAATGACACACAGAGCCAAACTCCTCCTGGTTCCAACTGTGGCACAGATGTACAGAGAGAGCAATTCTTACAGAAACTGCGGTTAAATTGCTGCGTCGATGGAGGAAACAGAGAAACAGGGAGAGGGGCAGCATTGCAGATTCACAAGGCCCAATAGTTCAGCTTCACAAACGGGGAAAATCACTTCAAATAAAATGTCCCCAACTGCCTGAGGTTTGTCTATGGCAGCGATGAGAAGCAGAATGATGAGGTAATGGAGTAATGGACAGACACCTCGGGCTGCACAGTGGCTCAGCGGTTAGCACTGCTGCCTCCCAGTGCCAGGGACCTGGATTCGATTCCAGTCCCGGGTGACTGTCTGCGTAGAGTTTGCACAAAGATGTGCAGGTTAAGTGGATTGGCCGTACTAATTGTCCATAATGCCCAGGGATGTACAGGTTAGGTGGGTTAGCCACGGGAACTGCAGGGTTACAAGAATTGGGTATGGGGTGGGTCTGGGAGGGATGCCGTTCGGAGGGTTGGTGGGGACTTGATGGGCCGCTGTAGGATCCTCTATAGGGATTCTGTGATTCTATGAATTGAGATGGGGCAGACCAAGTGTAGTGGTAGATACTCCAGAGGGTCAGCAGGAACCAGATGCTGTGGGGACATTGGGCCATCTCTCAAAAAAACCCATGAGTCACCCTATTTGGGCAGAGATGAGGAAAATTCTTTTCTCTCTGAGGGTTTTGCGACTTTGGAAGTAGGGTCATTGAATATTTTCAAGGTGAAGGTGGATAGATCCTTGTTCAACTGAGGATCAAGGGTTATCAGGGAACATGCAATTCAAAACACAAACAGATGAGGTATAATCTTACTGAATAGCTTTCAAAGGCTGAAGGGACAGAATGGCCTGCTTCTGCTATTAATTCACACGTCCTGACATGCAAGTTCAATTTCCATCATGGCAAATGGTAAAATTTGAAATCAATTATTAAATGTGGAATAAAAACTTGTCTCAGGGATGGTGACTATGGCAACCAACATCATTTGTTGTTTAAACTCACCTGGCTCACTAATCTCCTTTGGGAAGGAAATCTACTGCTGCTGCTGCGGGGAGTCCAGAGGAAGTACTCAGAAATGATCCTGGGGAGGAAGGTTTTCTTTTTCTTTATTCATTCACGGGATGAGGGCATCGCTGGCTAGGCAGGATTTATTGCCCATCCTTAATTGTCCAGAGGGCAGTTTAGAGCCAACCACATCACTGTGAGTCTGGCGTCACTTGTGGGCCAGACCAGGTAAGGATGGCAGTTTCCTTCCCTAAAGGACATTAGTGAACGAGATGGGTTTTTCTGACAATTGACAATGGACTCACGGTCATCATTAGATTCTTAATTCCATACATTTAACTGAATTCAAATTCCACCACCTGCTGTGGCGGGATTCGAATCCAGATCCCTGGAACATTATTTGGGTCTCTGGATTAAAAGTCTAGTGATAATAGCTCTAAGTCAATGCCTCCCCATGTCATATGATGAAGGGGTGAGGATTGCGGGTCTGTAATCAATGGAGTTTAGAGGGATGAGGGGGGATCTGATTGAAACTTATGGAATACTGAGAGGCCTGGATAGAACGGATGTGGAGAAGATAACAGGAGAGCCTAGGACCCGAGGACACAGCCTCAGAGTGAAGGGACAACCCTCTACAACAGAGATGAGGAGGAATTTCTTCAGCCAGAAAGTAGTGAATCCGTGGAACTCATCGTCACAGAGGGCTGTGGAGGCCAAGTCATTGAGTATATTTAAGACAGAGATAGTTCGGTTCTTGATTATTGAGGGGATCAAAGGTTACAGGGAGAAGGCAGGAGAATGGGACTGAGAAACATATCAGCTGTGATCGAATGGTGGAGCAGACTCAACAGGCCAAATGGTGTAATTCGGCTCCAATATCTTATTGTCCTGACTTGGTCTGGCCTACATGTGACTCCACACCCACAGCAATATGATTGACTCTCGGCTGCCTTCTGAAATTACTCCAGTGAGCCACTGAGTTCAAAGGACAAATGGGAATGAGTAATAAATGTTGGCCTTACCAGAGATGTCTACATCTCATGAAGCGATGAAGAAAAATAATTGATCAAATACCCAGATTCCTCCATACTTGAATGGTGAATGGTTCATGTGGTATGGATTATAGGTTTGGGGGATATCCAGTCAGTGGAGAGCTGTGAGAGCCATAGGTCGAAAATGAGTTGTTCCTCCCAAACTTGCTCCATTGACCACACCTTGTGTCACACGTTACTTTGATGTTGGATATCCAAAATGTTGCTTCTCAAAAGAAACCTCTTACTTGGGCCGGAATGGAGCAGGATAGTCTCTCTTGAGTATCAAAGAAGCAGTTTGTTGAACATTGAGACATTTGGTATGACAGTTTCAATAGAAAATTTTTCAGTTTTCAGAAGGTACTCGGGTGAGCACTTGAAATTTAATACTCAAGGCTTTGGCTCCATAGCTGGAAAGTAGGAATATTGCACATAGGTCAGAACAGACTCAGGGTCTCTTCAGTGCTGTATGACTCTAATTGAGGGAAAGTTGGGACTAAGTCATAGAGTCAAAGCCATAGACATGTACAGCACAGAAACAGACCCTTTAGTCCAACATGTCCATGTCGACCAGATATCCTAAATTATTCTAGTCCCATTTACCAGCATTTGGCCCATATCCGTCTAAACCCTTCCTATTCATATACCCATTCAGATACCTTTTAAATGTTGTAATTGCACCAGCCTCCACCACTTCCTCTGGCAGCTCATTTTAGACAAGTATTAATGACATGATAAATCAGCAACATTGGAGGTGAACTCCAACCATTGGGTTGTCATTGTCATGAGGGATTCATGACTGCACTCAGGTCAGGCAATACATTCATTGAACACACACCTGAAAGATCACAATCCATGCATAGCCGATGTTGTCAAAGTTGATGGCACCTTTGTGGGGGTTTCTGTCCCCAGTCTGGCACACTGTGTAATAGCGGTTCCAGTTCACACAGCCCCCGGTGACGTTCAGCTCCTGTCCCAGAGCAGCATAATAATAATAGTCGTCCTTGTCCAGGCAACACTCGTGCCCGTTGTCCCTCAAGGCTGGGATCTCGTGGCAGCCCATGATGCCATTGTCTCCGGACAGAGAGCAGATAAAGGGGGTCTCATCATCTTTCTCCGGATGGTAGTACTGAGGCAGAGAGAGTCCATTGAACCTGTTAGCAAATGGAGACATGGTAAGAGTATGTTAGGTTGTCTGTGTGTGGAAGTGACAGTGGCTTCGGAGAGATGTGGCAGAGAGAGGAGGCCTGTTAAAGCTATCGATCAGGAAACAGTGATCATAAATGTCATCAGGTAGGGCAGAACTTGAGTAATGCTATAAAAAGACACGTTTTTGATGAAGGCTTTCACCTTGCATCCGTCAAGGCAATTTGTGAGAATGCAAATGTAAGGAGGAGGCAAGGTTTTACACTGTATAACGGTTATATACTGTATACTGAATCAGCACGCGATCTTGCACATTTTAAAACGGTTCTGCAAAATCTTTTATGTTCAACAGTGAGGGCCAAGGGTTAAGGCTTCACCCAAAGGTAACGTCTCCAACAGTACAGCACCTACCTTCCAACAGTGCGTTACTCACTCAACACTGACCTTCCAACAACGCGGCGCTCCCTTAGCACTGACCCTCCGACAGTGTGGCGCTCCCTTAGCACTGACCCTCCGACAGTGCGGCACTCCCTCAGCACTGACCCTCCGACAGTGCGGCGCTCCCTCAGCACTGACCCTCCGACAGTGCGGTGCTCCCTCAGCACTGACCGTCCGACAGTGCCCACTCCCTCAGCACTGACCCTCCGACAGTGCGGTGCTCCCTCAGCACTGACCCTCCGACAGTGCAGTACTCCCTCAGCACTGACCCTCCGACACTGCGGTGCTCCCTCAGCACTGACCCTCCGACAGTGCCCACTCCCTTAGCACTGACCCTTCGACAGTGCGGCGCTCCCTCAGCACTGACCCTCCGACAGTGCGGTACTCCCTCAGCACTGACCCTCCGACAGTGCCCACTCCCTCAGCACTGACCCTCCGACAGTGCGGCACTCCCTCAGCACTGACCCTCCGACAGTGCGGCACTCCCTCAGCACTGACCCTCCGACAGTGCGGCACTCCCTCAGCACTGACCCTCCGACAGTGCGGCGCTCCCTCAGCGCTGACCCTCCGACAGTGCGGCGCTCCCTCAGCACTGACCCTCCGACAGTGTAGTGCTCCCTCAATACTGCAGTGTGTGTCAGCGTGGGTCAAGAGGTCTCTGGAATGAGAGTCAATCCCACCAATGTCTAGTCCAGAGCGTGGACACTGAGCCTTTGGTCACACGCTCCACACTCGCTGAGGAAGCCGAGAGGCCAAGAACCAGAGGAATATCAATTGTATATTTTCCTGGGTTTCTCTAATTTAGTTCCACACCTGAGGATGAGACTCCATCCTTTGAATTATTTAAAGGCAGATAATATTCAAAGCAGCTGGCAACGTCTCAGCAGTGGGCCAGTGAGCCCCTTTGCATGCCCTGACGTGATGAATAAATGACTTTCGAATGCAAAAGCTTTCATTCACTTCAAGTACTGAAGCCAGTTCCCCAGCTCTGACTGACAGGGAACCTGTCGAATTCAATCTGACTTGGTGTCAGCAGCTGGAATCTCGGAGCTGGGGAAGTGAGCTAAAATGCTGGGATCCTGCTGAATGTGCTTTGTTTCAACACTGAGACATGAGCAAGAATTTAGTGCTCCAATGTAGCCAAAAAAAGGCAAACGTTCAAACCTGACAATCTGTTGCCTGTGTAATGACCCCCTCAGTCATGTTAAGTCATGTTAACATGAACTAAACTGCCACTTCAGACACAGTGCATGTTGAACTTTCTTAAACACAGCTCGAGCATTTATCGTGTTACCTTGCTTCATCCTCAGTTACCCTGCAGAACCAGGCACTGAGCTCTCTGTGCTGGTCAAATAGCTCACAGTGACTGTAGTACTCAGCAATGCTCACACAGCCTGGAGAGATAACACATGGCCAAGATCCTGTACTCCAACAGGAATCTGGGCAGCTCCATCCAGTGAGAGCTGGGAGAGAACGAGGAGTCAGGGGAGAGGCTGACAGACAGGGAGAGACACACAGAGGTACATACACAGAGAGAGAAAGAGACAGATGGAGCGAGAGAGAGAAAAACAGAGACAGGGAGAGATACACATGCACACACACACACACACACACACACACACACACACACACACACACAC
>JAHRHZ010000008.1:18225691-18261827 GCA_024137785.1 Ginglymostoma cirratum | reverse complement strand
CACATGTACACAGTATCACATGCACACATACAGGCACTAACAGTCTCTCTCTCACACACACACATTTACAGACAGACAAATGCACACACACCCACATGCACACAGCCTCACACATACGCTTGCACATACACACACAGACACACACTCTCTCTCTCACACACACATCCACATTCACTCTCTCTCTCACACACACACACCCACATTCACTCTCTATCTCATACACGCACCCACACAGCCACATGCACACAGTTTCACCCACACACGCATGTATTCACACGCACGTGCACGCACACACACATGTACACACAGATGCATGCACGCACACAGACAACCATACAGACAGACACACACAAACACATGCACAGACATGCACATACACACAGACACATACAGATGCACACAGACACATTCACACACACAGACAGACAGACACACACATACACACAGACATGTATACACACCCCATTCCCCTGTTCAACCAGAATCTCCTCCCTCCCACCCCTCGCTGAATATCAACCTGATCACCTTCCCCTCAGTAAGCCGTGAGATTCTCACTGTCTCCCATCTACTCACCCTCCTCTCTTTCAACCCTCAGCCTCTTGTTATTGCGTGACTCCAATCAGAGCAGCTCCGTGTGCTGTAACCCCCCTTCACTCTCACACTGAGATAGATATCTGTGCTGCCAGTTGGATATGGAGGGACAGGTGAGGTGGGGGTGCATGTGATGTACTGAAAACATTAACTTAGAAAATAAATGAGGTTTGGAGAGAATTGAGTGTTAACTAATTGGAAGATAATGGTTTGTTTCATGTGAAAACAGGTAAAGTAATTGGGCTCGAGATTAGTATGAATACTGTACTCAAATGCTTTAGAACACACTTGTAATGAGAAGCAGCTCTACAGTTCCCTTAATGAAGATGTAATCCATTAAAGGTCTCCCGGCACTTCATCCTGTACCAAGTGCTAGTTTACTAGTGTTTCATTTTGATTAACTTAACAAGATATATTGAACACTTGTAGCTATTGGCTCAATGAAGCAGCAGGTTAAAATACCATGGCATTGGTATACGGATAGTGTGACAGCAAAACCTGACTTCTCCCCATCTCACTCTTCATATTTCCATACTGTGCTCCTCTGACATGCCACCACCTTACACAGACACACAGTTCAACCATTCATTGTTACACAGATTGTATTCCCATCCAAACCCTTCCCGTCACACACTGACGCACAAACTCTATCCTTTCATACACACACAAATTGTACCCAGCCTAAACTTGCGCTCACACACATACACACATAGCCAAACACACAAACATGCTCACACCCCCACACCCCCCTCCACACACGTACACTCCATCCTTGTACATATGTACAATACTGAAAACCCCCACACTCAAACACACATTGTCACATCCAGTCACACACACACGCACACACAATGCCCTATTGAACTCCCTATCATGGGGTTACAATTTTGAGGAGGAATCATATCAAACTCGAAACGCTAACTCTGCCTCCTTCTCTTTCTCTCTCCCCACAGATGTCAGACCTACTGAGTTTCTCTAGCACTTTCTGTTTTAATTCCTACTATAGGGGTCTTGACATTAAAAATTATCCAGGGGGAAGATTAAGTAATTCTCAAGCTCCAACAGTAACTTCACACCTCAATAGTTTGTCCAATTATTTTGCTTGGTTGACCCATCCATAAACTGTTTACTTTGTACTTTGAAGTTACATCTGACTCATTGCCTTGTCTTTCTGATGCCTTTTCACAACCTGATGGAGTTGACCTTTGAATACTATTTAGTACTTGACATCTCTTTCCTGTAATTTGAATCTATTTCCAGGCTATTAAACCCATTATCAAAGGATGAAGGACTTCAGTTCTATGGAGAGACTGGTGAAACAGATTGTTCTCCCCAGAGCAGAGAAGGTTAATGGGTGATGTAATCAAAATGTTCAAAGTTATGATGAGTTTTTGATAGATTTCCACTGACATGAAGATTGTTAAACAGAAGACAAAGATTTAGGATGATAGGTAAATGGTGTGGCCTGTAGGCTATTGCCTAAAAGGATGATATGGAATCAGATCTGATAATAACTTGCAAACAGAGCTCACTGAATGCTCACAGAATGACAAGAGCTATTAATATTATTACTATTAATCCAGAGACCCAGTTAATATTCTGGGGAACCTTGTTCAAATCCCACCATGGCAGATGGTAGAATTTGAATTCGGTAAATAAAAAAATCTGCAGTTAAGAGTCTAATGATGATCATGTCATAAAAACTTACCTGGTTCACTTTAGGGAAGGAAATCTGCCATCTTTACCTGGTCTGGCCTATACCCACATCAATGTGGTTGACTCTTAACTGTCCTCTGGGCAATAAATACTGGCCTAGCCATGACTGAATATTTTTGTGAAAATATTCTGTAGGTTAATGAAACTATTGAACTGAAATTGACAGGTTCTTGTTGGGTAAGGGGACCAAAGATTATAGAACCAAGATGGAGTTTGGATTTAAGGCTGTTCTGGTCCAAATTTTTCAGCTGACGAAGGAACAGCGCTCTAAAAGCTTGTGATTTCAAATAAATCTATTGGACTATAACCTGGTGTCTTGTCACTTCTGACTTTGTCCACCCCAGTCGAATACTGGCACCTCCACATCCTGGTCCAAACTGAAAATAAGCTCATACTTTCAACACACTGGCTTCCCAAAGTCCCTAGAACTAGCCCTTGTCTTTCAGCTTCATTCAACTATGTCTAGCAGAGTCTACAACTGGAGTGAAGAGCTCCTGCCTCTTGGTCATATTGGAGTATTCAGTGACAATCATATGTTGCAGAGCAAGCCCCATGGTTTCAAAACTCCCTGCTGTGTGGAAGAGCCCATGCTGCTCCACCAGATTGGAATGTGTGCATAGTGGCACTTCCAGGCTACGGTCCCTCGACCAGACTTTGCATTCTCCCACTTCCAGGAATAAAGGAGCCACTGTTGCATTTCTATAATGAATTGTGGGCTTAAATTACAGGATGTTGTGTCTCAAAATGCCCCTGTCAGAGCTGAAAGAGTCAAGCTGCTCCTCCATATCGGTTATAATTCTTGCATGTTGCAGACGGTAAGAACGGGGCATGATTTCAAAACGTATTTGTTGATATAACGCGGTAGTAACAAACTCTTTCTTGGATTTACAATAGATTGATGCAAGCTTTCTATTTGTCCCTTCATCGAGTAATAATACCTCAGATTTTATTTGAAAATTGATCCCTAAGTGTTGACTGAGTAATGCTGGAGTAACTGACAATCTGTCTGGGAATCTGAAAATAGCCATAAAATGTACCACACAGAAATTCATCTCAGCTGGGACTGTGTAACTGTTTGAGTTCTATATGAGTCTCTTCATCTCATCACCATCCCTCTATCCTTTTATTTGTTTCTTCCTCATGTGTTTATCCTGCTTTCCCTTAAATGTATTAATACAATTCACGTCACTCATGTGTTGTGGTAGCGGATTCAATGTAGAGTCATAGTTCATGTTGAATATAGTCCCAAACCAAACTAATCCAACCTGCCTGCTCCTGGCCCATATCCCTCCAAACCTTTCCTATTCATGTATTTAACCAAATGTCTTTTAAACGTGGTCATTGTACCCACATCCACCACTTCCTCAGGAAGTCCATTCCACACATGAACCACCCTCTGTGTAAAAAATTTGCCCCTCATATCTTTTGTAAATCTCTCACCTCTCATCTCGCCACAGTTTGGATAAAGAGGGGTCTCCTGAATTCTGTATTCAGTTTATTAGTGACTATCTTATGTTCATGGCCTTAAGCTTTAGGTGAAACTTCCTTGTGCCCAATCTACTGAACCCTTCTGTGATTTGATAGATTTCTGCCAGGCCACCTCTCCTTGGTCTTCTCTAAATAAAGAGATTAAATCTATTCAGACCGTCCTCCTAATTTATGTTTGGAGCCTTCTTGTTCTTGCATTCTGCCAGCTTCCAGACCTTGGATCCAGATCATTCAGCTGTTCACTGTCAAACCAGCTAGATCCTGCTTTGCACCTTTGGGCAGAAGTGAACACCTGTCTGCATGTCGGCATACAGAGCAGATCCATTTTCACCTTTTTGCAGCTGACATTTACACATATTTTACATCCCTATCACTCCTTTATCACCATTATCACCATTATTACTGCCTACGTCTTTTCCTCTGGGCACCCACCATCTGTTCCACTCACTCCACCTCTCCCTCTGTCAATATCATACAATATATCATATTCCAGCTGCTTTTACCTCTGAAGCAGAGTCATACCAGACTCAAAACGTTAACTCTGTTTCTCTCTCTACAGATACTGCCAGATCTGTTGAGTTTCTCCAGCACTCCTTGTGTTTTATTCAGGCATTCGACATGTACTGGGCCCAATCAGGAACACATTATAAATGTGGCTTGTATTTCTTTGACTTTGGAAGATTAAGGGGTGCCCTGATCATGGTATTTTTAGGGATTCAAAAGGGCAGATATGAAGACACTATTTTCTCTGATACCAAAGGGTATGACCACTTTATCAGAGATCGATTGTTTAGAAGCTTTTCTTCATCAAAGAATTGGCAATTCTTTTCTCCAAAACTGTGTGACTGTTTTGGTTTAACTAAAGCCTCCAGGATAGAGAACGTTTCATTAGGTGAGGGTGCTGAGGGGTAAGGAAAAGTCAGGGATATGATTTAAGGTACAGACCAGGTATAATTTGACTGAATTCTGGAGGAGGTTAGAGACACCAACCTGCTCCTGCTCTCAGCTGAATAAAAATTCATCAAGATCTATCAGCTGTGAAACTCTGACACACATCAAGAGCCAGATGCAAAATGAAGGTAATAATCTGAGCGCTTTGATCATTGAAGTTTAGAAGAGTCAGAGGTGACTTAATTGAATTCTATAAGATCCTGTGGGGATTTGACTAGGTGGATGAGAGAAGGATGTTTCCTCTTGCGGGAAAATCTACGAAGTGGGGTCTTAGATAAAAATAAGAAGGTACCTATTTAATGCAGCGATAGGGAAACTTTTTTTCTCTCAGAGTTTTGTCAGTCTTTGAAATTCCCTTCCTTAAAAGGCACTGGATGCAGAATCTTTAACTATTTTGAAAGCATAGGGAGATAGATTCTTGATGATGAAAACAATGAAAGATTATCAGGGCATATGCAGGAAAGTAGAGATGAGGTTCAAATCAGATCAGCCATGATCTTATTGAATGACAGAACAGGCTCGAATGGCCAAGTGGCCTACTCTTGTTCCTGGTTTATATGGATCATATGTTCAAACCCATTTACAATGGAGTTTGCACTCGAACAGGAAACTAGCACCCCCATGTGGGAAAACCCTCATAATGACAATTGAACTAATTCAGGACCTTGGACAGCGAACACCTCTCAACAGCCATATAACTGGAAACATCGCCTTTTTTTAAATATAAATCTTCCTAGTGCCCATATTCCACTCATTGTGCTGGGATCAGCTTGCTGAGGTTTACAAGATTAACTCAGTAACATGTTTAACATTTAGTTGGTCAAGATTTTTGGATATTGTGTTGTTAACTAAAGGTATAGTCACCATAAACTCACCAGACCATAGAGCTCTGATCTCAGTAGTCAGAGACAATTGGTGGTGGTTTAACCTGAGGGTCACTATGCCTCAGGTGAGGGGAGAGGTTGAAAAGGAGAGTCCTTCATGGTAACCTCAGCCAGTGCAGGAATTGAACCCACATTGTTGGTGTTACTCTGCATTGCAAGCCAGCCATCCAGCCAACTGACACAGAGCACAGCGACTACACAAGAACATCTCAAATAAATCCATGAAACGAGCTCAGGAAAAACCTTCTGAACCAAAACGTGGAACATGCCACTGCTAGAAGTTAGATGGACATGTGTGGGAGAAAGGGCTAGAAAGAATGGGAACAGAAAGTGCCGGAGAAACTCAGCAGGTCTGGCAGCATCTGTGGAGAGAGCAACAGTGTTAATGTTTTGAGGCCAGTATGCCTCTTCTTCTGAACCCTTGCTCTCTCCACAGATGTTGCCAAATGTCCAGAGATTTCTTTACTTGTTTTTACCTCAGGTGCCCCAGTGCCTGCAATATTTTGTTTTAAACATAAAGGCTTAGAAGAATATGCTGATTGGGTGGGATGATAACCACACATATAGCAGTTTTGCGGTGCAGACTTGATGAACCAAAGGGCCTCTCCCGTACGGTATGGTTCTAAGATTTTATGACTTGTTAGCTTTGGGATGAATGATGGAAAACAAAGTGATGTTCTCTCTTCACTCGGCCTTTCATTCACTGTCTCCCTCTTCATTCAGTCAGATGGGTCACAACTGAACTGACGTTGGTCAGTTACGGTCTGATTCCAGACAGCAGTTCCTCTAAACGTGATGATGATCTAACACAAGAAATGTAGATGTTCAATCAGAGGCCATTAGTCATCTCCGTAAACCAGCAGAGTGCAGACAATGAAAGATCTGTGCTGGTATAGGTTAACACAATCCCGAAGGTATTGCCTTTAGGGCTCCAACATCAAAATTGCTCACTTCAGCTGTCAAATCCAAACATGAAGGTACGTGATGTGTTACACCACTAGACAACCTTGTGCAGCATAAACAAACAAATGAGACAACAAATATTTTGCTCTTAAATAACACAAATTTGTACAGTACTTATTCATCGCTAGTCACACATCTCAGTGACAGCACTTTCCAGCAATCATATGCTCTGAAACCAGTGATTGCTGTTATGATAGTAAAGGAGGCAGCGCATCAAGATCCCACTGTTGACTGTTAGACGGAGACTGTATCGGCTTTTAAAGAGTGACGTGGAGTGAATTGGACATTTCCTTCAAAGAGCAGGTAGAGAACAATAGGCTGGATAGCCTCCATCTGAACTGATTGATTCGATTCCATGATCTTAATCATTCCATTAAAAGTCCCCATAATTTTTGAACAGTATTAAACCCCTTCTTAACCCACATAGCAAAACAATTCCAGCTTCTCCAGTGTCTCCACATTAACTGAAGGCCTGGTGGCTCAGTGGTTACCTCACAACTCCAGGGACCCGGGTTGGATTGCAGCCTCGGGCAACTGGCTGTGTGGAGTTTGTACATTCCCCCCATGTCTGCGTGGGTTTCCTCCCAGTGTTCTGGTTTCCTCCCACAGTCCAACGATGCGCAGGTTAGGGTTGATTGGCCATGGTAAATTGTCCCATAGTGTCCAGGGATGTGCAGGTCAGGGTGGGTTAGCCATGGGAAATGCACGGGTACAGGGATAGGGTTGGGGGGAGGTGGTGGTAAGGGGTGGAATACTCTTTAGAGGGTCAGTGTGGACCCGCTGGGCCAAATGGCCTGCTTCCACACTGTAGGGATTCTATGATTTTGCTGATACCATTCTAGTGAACCTCCTTTGTAGGTCTCCCTTCCTAAGAGAGGGTCTGCCCTCTCACAGAGGAAGTACAGTGGAGGTTCACTTGGCTGATACTGGAGATGGCAGGACTGTCTTATGGGAGACCTTTATCCAGGCCTGTATTCACTGGAGTTTGGAAGAATGAGAGGGGATCTGATTGAAATGTCTAAAATTTTAACAGGTCTGGACAGACTAGTGGCAGGGAGGACGTTTTCCCTGGTTGTGTGGTGTTTAGAACAAAAGTTCTCAGGGTAAGTGGTAGAACATTTTAGTCACAGAATCCCTACATTGTGGAAGTAGATCATTCAACCCCTCAAGTCCACAATGACCCTTGGAAGATCATCCTAACCAGACACACTCCCCCTACCAGTTCCCCATAGCCCTGCATTTCCCATGGCTAATCCAACTAGCCTGCGCATCCCCGGACACTGTGGATAATTTAGCATGGCCAATCCACCTTCACCTGCACACTTTTGGACTGTGGGATGAAACCCACACAGACACGGGGAGAATGTGCAAACTCCACACAGACAATCACCTGAGGGTGAATCAAACCCGGGTCCCTGGTGCTGTGAGACAGCAGTGCTAACCACTGAGCCACAGTGCCACCCTTAAATGGTCTAAGTAGGTAGTTTCTTGTACTTGTAGAAAATGATGGCAGCACCTTTGATCATGCACACCTCTCATAAAATGGCTGGAGTCGAACTCAGGTCCCTGTGGTGCAGCAGTGCTAACCACTGAGTCACCAAGCTCCCAATTTAGGACTGAGATGAGGAAACATTTCAGAGGGTAGTTAATTTGTGGAATTCTCCACCACTGTGGAGGCTGGGTCACTGAATGCGTTCAAGAAGGAGATTGTTGCATTTTTAGATGTCCAATGCATCGAGGGGTATAAAAAGTAGGAAAATGGTGTTAAGATAGAGGACCAGGTAAGATAAAATTGAATGGTGGAGCAGGCCTGAAGGGCTGAATGGTCTGTTGCTGCTTCTAGTTTCTATGTGCCCTCACAAAAGCCTGGACCTCCTTCCTAAAGGGTGCTCCCTCCTGCGAAAACCAATGCAGTCAGTTCCAGACAGATGGGTATTGCAGGCATCTCAGTGTTTGTCTAACAAGGTCAGAAAGCAAATCTCCCCACGCATAGATTGCTCAATATCACTGACACGATTAATCCAGCACTCCACCAGATTCCCGTCCCGATCCCTCATCTACACAATTAATACAAGCCTGAAGTGGGCACCAAAACTTTTCTCTGCTTCTGAACTGTGCTGCTGTTGCTGGAAGCAGTGTTCGAGATGAAGTGATCATGATGGAGTCCTGACAGAATAAATCAGTCTCTTTGTTTTGCAGTGACTACTCACGCAGTCTGAAAGCGCTTTTGATCATGATGCCAGTTTAAAGCGGAGAACCATACACTGGTAATCTGTCTGGTGTGTGACATATTCTGGTAGTGATTAAACATGCTTGAAAACTTAATGTAAAGCAAAATTTATCTCTGGCAAATTTCCCTGAAATTCATCATGTTTAACTACTCTGAAATAGCTGATGTATGGCCAGGGGCCAACTTGCTATGTTTTATGAGAGGTGTGCATGATCAAAGGTGCTGCCATCATTTTCTACAAGTGCAAGAAACTACCTGCTTAGACCATTTAAGGGTGGCACTGTGGCTCAGTGGTTAGCACTGCTACCACACAGCACCAGGGACCCGGGTTTGATCCCACCCTCGGGCAACTGTCTGTGTGGAGTTTGCACATTCTCCCAGTGTCTGCGTGGGTTTCCTCCCACAGTCCAAAGATGAGCAGTTTAGGTGGATCAGCCATGCTAAATTGTCCCATAGTGTCCAGGGATGTGCGAGCTAGATGGATTAGCCATGGGAAATGAGTGTTATAAGGATAGGGTGGGGGGGGTGGGTCTGGTGGGATGATCTTCAGAGAGTTGGTGTGGGCTTGATGGGCTGAATGGCCTGCTTCCACACTTGTAGGGATTCTATGCTATTCCATTCATAACACAGTGACATGCAGGACCAGAAGTAGGCCATTCAGCCCTTCAAGTCTGCTCCACCATTCAAGGAGATCATGGGTGATCTGATAACCCTCAACTCCCATTTTCCTGCCTTTTCCCCATAACCTTAGATCCCCTTACTGATTGAAAATGTGTCTCTCTCGGCCTTGAATATACATAACTACCCAGCCTCAACAGTCAAGAATTCCACAGATTTACTACCCTCTGAGAGAAGAACTTCGTCCTCATCTCTGTCTTAAATGGACAGCCCCTTATTCTGAGATTATGACCTCTGGCTAGAGTCTCTCACAGGGGAAACAGCATTTACCCCATCAAACCCCATAGAAACCCTACATTTCAATAAGGTTGGGCCTCCTTAAGTTTTCAGCCTCCTCAATCTCTTCATGGGAAAACCAGCTGAGTGAACATTCTGTGGACTATCTCGAACGCTCATATATCATTCCTTAGACAAGTGGACCAAAACAGTATTCCAGCTGTGGTCTGACTAGTGCCTTGTGTAACTTTAGCCAAACCTCCATTCCCTTTGAAATTAAGGCCAACATTCCATTTGCCTTCTCTATCACCCGCTGAACTTGGCACACTTGCTTTTTGAGACTCATGTTTGCCTACGTTGGTGGTTAAAAGCCACTTCCTGGTCTAACTAGAAGAGTCTCCTGTACCGAACAAGATAGAGTTTATCACATGTTAGCAGCTAGTTCCAGATTATGTGGACATGACGAAAATCGAGAAGGGCCTGATGTTGGGTTTCACCCTTTTGAGATCCCAAGCTTTTCTGACGTCATGGTGTCGTCATAATTTGTGGTACCTCCGGTACGCCATGGTATTAACCCTTTCAGGCACATATGTAACAGTGATTACCTTCTTTTAAACAAATGAGCAGCCATTTTCATGCTGCCACATCTCATAGCAATCAGAATCAGAAGCCCAGAGAAAATATCTGAAAGGCATACCTTTCACTGGTGCTGCACTCCTCCATCACCAGAGAGAGGGAATGTCAGCTTGGGTTGTGTTGTTTCGAGGGTGTGAATCTTTTGTTGACGAATGGAATGGAATTGAATTGAATTTATTGTCACGTGAACTCAAATGAACACAGTGGAAAGTTTATACGTCGCCACTTACAGCACTATCTTAGGTTCAGCTTCTTTAGTTACAGTGTCTTAGAAAATAGAGAAATAAAATGTTCAGCACTACAGAAATAAAAAGTTCACAACAGCCGTCTTCCAACCCAGACCACGTTGGTACCTCGCCTCCAGTCCACCCCAAGCCTTGGTTCTAGACCATGCAGGGCTTCACCTTGAGGACCTTGAGGCTGGTGTCCTAAAGCTCACCTGCTGAGTATTTCCAAGTCGGAGAGTGATATAGACTTTTGAGTACCACGGAATTGAGAGATGTGACGAAAGTGTGGAAAGCAGACTGGATCAGCTATGACCTTACTGAATGGCAGAGGAGGCTCAAGAGGCTGAATGGACCTTAGTCCGGACCTTATATCCAAAGTCCTTCTGTTTCCGTCTCTTCCACAGGGAGGATGTTCCTGATGGTGAGTGTGTCCAGAACCAGGGGTCACAGTATGAGGATTCGGGGTAGACCATTTAGGATGGGGATGAGGAGACATTTCTTCACCCAAAGAGTGGTGAGCCTGTGGAATCCATTACCACAGGAAGTAGTTGATGCCAAAACAGTGAATGTATTGAAGATATGGTTAGATATAGCACTTGGCATGAATGGGATAAAAGTTTATGGAGGGAAAGCAGGATTAGGCTATTGAGTTGGATGATTAGCCATGATCGTGAAGCATGGTGGAGCATGTTTGAAGGGCCGAATGGCCTCCTCCTGATCCTATCTTCTATGTTTCTATGTCTCGTGCATGGGGTTTGAACCCACAACATCCTGATTCAGAGCGGAGATTGGTAGCCATTGAGCCATCATAGACAAGTTCGTCATTCACTTGGAAGTGTCAGCCCTTCAACATGGTGGATAGACAAATATCATGCTTGCAAGTTGTGATATGTTGACAGCTAGTTCTTAGTCTTATTTCACTTAGCGGCCAGTTACTAGAAGTTATCCATTTCATGTCGGTTTATTTGATAGTTATCATGGAAATTCGAACAGATTAATCTGATTAGATGAACTCTTTGTCTTTCTTCAGCAGAACTGGCCAATACTTCAGAGAGTACGCCATCATTAAGTCTGACATTATCGCCTGAGGCTGCACAGAGAAATTTCTAATCCTGACTAATAACTGTACGTACGCAGGGCAGTCTGATTCAGTGGACTGGCTGTGCTCCACATAACTCCATGTGAATTACTGATCCAATTTAATGACAATCCCAGTGGATGTTCCATTTCTGCTCCAGTGTAAAAAGCAGTTTTGTGCCTTGGGCATTGCCTCGCAGTCAGTGTTCAGATCCCACTCCAAGAGCCTTGAGCATAAATCTAGCTTGACCACTCCTAATGCAGTACTGAGGTAGTATCCTGTGTCTAAGTCCCTGTAAAATATCCAAGGCGTCCCCTGACTTCTTGTGCAAGCACCCCTGAGCAAAGGCTGTCCCCCCATTGGCTTGACTGGGGCATGCTGACAACCAGGACAAGCTTCCCGGCTTTGTGTCACACAGCAAGACAGAAGGAAAATAAGCCTGGGTCTCTGGCTGGAGGGACAGAGAGGAAAAAGTTAAGTTGGGAGAGCTTTGAGCATCAGGGTAGGCTCAGAGTCACTGAGTGCTGTAACAATGAACAGAGGACATGGAGGTGTAGCCTGGCCCAAACCTTGTGCCCCTGAGTGCACAGTGTCCTTGCCTAATGTTACAGTGAGAGTAACCAGGCCAACCTGAAATGCAGCACCGAAGTGCACAAACATGCTAGAACCGGATTGGAGTGGCGCAATGAGGGTTCTCCGAGGCTGGCACATGTTGGATGCCAATGTCTGTCGACATGGGGTGCATGTGGCTGGTGCTAATGAACTGTGCCCGCACATGTTGGTGCCTGGTATCCAACATGAAGATTCTCTGGAGTAAGTGGCGAGCTGGATTTGCCAGGTACCTGTTCTGGTTTCCGATTTGAGATTTCTCAGTGTGGAGCTTGTTTGGCTCATTTGGTAAGATACAAAGCTGAATATTAATGGGGCGAGTTGGGTCTGTAACAAGGTGTTTAAACAAGCAATAATCCCTCTTAATTGGCATCTTGCCTAGTGATAAACCCATTAAACCACTTATCAAAAGAATAAAGATGGCATGGGATGCTCCTTGAAAAGACTTTTTATTCATTCACAAGATGAGGGCATCACTAGCCAGGCAGCATTTATTGCCCATCCCCTAATTGCCCAGAGGGAAGTTAAGCGTTAACCACATTGCTGTGGGTCTGGAGTCACATGTGGACCAGACCAGGTAAGGATGGATGGCAGTTTCTTTCCCTAAAGGACATTAGTGAACCAGATGGGTTTTCCCTGACAATTGATTCATGGTCATCATTAGACTCTCAATTCCAAATATTTATTGAATTCAAATTCCACCATCTGCCTTGGCAGGATTTGAACCCAGGTTCCCCAAACATTATCTGGGTCTCTGGATTAACAGTCCAGTGATAATACCATCGCCTCCCTTCACTGAACTTCTTGAGCTTCTTTCTGCTACATTTCTGAGCCCATTTTGCGCAGACGATTCCACCCCCTGATTCCAGAAACACTGACATCCACAATCATTAAACTTCCTCATACACGCAAACCTAAAACCCACTTGCCACTCGTTCAAAATCCAAATTCTAAAATAAATGCTATTAGCACTGTGCATATAAAAATCACTCGCCTTGCATTACAAAGGGAACAAGACCCTTGTACTAACTCCCATTGTGTCAGGTCGAATTCCTTTTCGCTCAGAACTATGGTGTCCAACTAACTTCCACTTGTCAAATGAGTGAGGTAAAATGCTGACTAGAGTCCAGGCTCATGATGAAATTAGATCTTATTTTAATTGAGCAACAGTCACTGTGTCAAAATCAATTTTATGGAGAAGGTTTTTATCTAGCCTTTCCAAACAAAACCAATTCACAGTGGACATGTTTTTACATGATGAATAGCTTTTGATGGATTTAAGTACACAGACATATTTCATCTGAAATCCTTCTGTTAATTACCACTTCAAAAGGAAATTAGCAAACTGTTTACCCCATCTCTAAATATTAAATGACACACGTATCTATACAAATATAAAAATAGTAATCCTAATACAAATCTTGTCTAGTCTATATGCAAATTGTAACATTACACATCAAATAAAGTACAAAAATATGAATTATTTACAATACAAAGACTAACTCACCAGTAACAAAACATAACATGATTACACAAGTCAGGGTGCCTGCTATCTCTGACAAACTATAGTAATCACACTTTCAGAAGAACCAAAGGAAACCCGAGAATTTCATTCTGATTCATACAAAAAAGGTTGTAAAATTTTTTTCTCCCCAGTCGACACTTTGGCTGCACAAAGAAGCAAATGAGCTCTGAGTGACCTGCACACAGGCATGGCCTGAAGGAGTCAAGGGCCAAAAGGAGGCTAGGTGGATTGCCTGTGGGAAATACAGGGTTACAGACATGGAGTGGGTCTGGATGGGATGCCCTTCGGAGGGTTGGCGTGAACTCAATGGGCCGAATGGCCTGCTTCCACACTGTAGGAATTTTATGAAACTGAATATCTATGAATCTTGGCCTTAGCAACAAAATACTATGTTTCCAAAAAACAACCAACTTAGCGCTCCCCGAAAGGACAGATTAACAGGGGCAATCAGAGAGACATGCCCCCACGGTTCCTGCTTTCTTCCTTCATGTCTTTTGCTGTTGATTACAGGTGACAAAAAGAAATTTATTTTTAATTCATTCATAGGATATGGGCATCACAGGCCAGGCCAGCATTTATTGCCATCCCTAATTGCCCAGAGGGCATTTAAGAGTCAACAGCATTGTCGTGGGTCTGGAGTCACATGTAGGCCAGACCAGGTAAGGATGGCAGATTTCCTTCCCTAAACGTCATTAGGGAACCAGATGGGATTTTCTCTCGACAAGTGGGTCATCATTAGATTTTTAATTCCCGTCATTTATTGAATTCAAATTCCATATCTGCCGTGGTGGGTTTGAACCCAGGTCCCCAGAATACCTCCTGGGCCTCTTGATTGATAGTGTAGTTACAATACTACTAGGCATAAGCTAATGGTACAAAACTAGCTGAAGATGAGTGCTGTGAGAAGGATGCAAAGTTACTTCAAGAGGAGCTGGTAAAGTCACCATAGTCCTAAGGCAGCTCTCTCATTAGAGGGAAACAGCTAGTGGTGGTGGTTTAACTTAAGGGTCACAACACCTCAGGAGAGGGGCAAGGTTGGGAAGGCAAGTGCCTTCATAGTAATCTTAACCAGTACAGAAATTGAACTAACACTGTTAGCAGTGCTCCTCATCACAAGCTAGTCATCCAACCAACTGAGCTAACCAACCCAGTGAGGCTGGCCAGATGAACAAAAGTTTGGCAGATGGATTCCAATGTAGAGGAATGTAAAGTTATTCACTTTGGTAAGTATTCACCACAGAGTATTTCCTAAATGGTGAGAAGCTGGTAGTGTTGATGTGACGTGAGCGTCCTTCTTTGTCAGCCACTGAAAGTTAACACGCAGGTACCTTTATAAAATTCATTCATGGGCTGTGGGCAATGCTGGCTGGGCCAGCATTTATTGCCTGTCCCTAATTTGCCCAGAGGGCAGCCCAGATGTAATCCATTAAAATAACATGTTGGCCTTTATTACAAAGGAAATTGAGTGTAACAGTAAAGATGCTTTACTGCAATTATACGGCGTCCCGCTCAAATGTGCAGCACAAGTTTCTTCATCTATGGAGAGACATACGTGCCATACAGGGAGTGTAACAAAGGTTCAACAAACCAAGTCCTGGGAATGGATGGATTGTTTAACGAGGCACGATTAAATAGGCTGGACATATGTTCTAGGGCTTGTGGCATGGTGGCTCAGTGGTTAGCACTGCTGCCTCACAGCGCCAGGGAGCTGGGTTCAATTCCACCCTTAGACGACTGTCTGTGTGGATTTGCACATTCTCCCCATGTCTGTGCTGGTCCGCTCCGGTTTCCTCCCACAGTCCAAACATGTGCAGGGTAGGGTAGATTGGTCATGCTAAATTGCCCGCATGTGTAGGTTAGGTGGGTTGTAGGGGGTGGGTCTGGGTGAGATGTTCCGAGGGTCGGTGTGGGCTTGTTGGGCCGAAGGGCCTGTTTCCACACTGTAGGAATTCTAGAAGAATGAAGAGGTGATCACAGTCAAACACGCAACATTCTTACAAGCATCGACAGGTAGGATGTTTGCCTCGGTTGGGAGTCTAAAACCAGGCAACGCACCTGGGCAATAATAAGAATTCAGGACTCAGATGAGGAGGAATTTCTCCGCTCACAGTGTGGCGATAGGGTTAGGGGTACAGCTAGGGAGAGAGCTAGAGTTAGGTTTCGGGTTAGGGTTACAGTTAGGGTGAGGAGTAAGGCTACTGTTAGGGTTAGGGCTTGGGCTTGGGCTTGGGTTACAGTTAGGGTGAGGAGTAAGGCTAGTGTTAGGGTTACAGTTACAGTTAGGGTTATGTTTAGGTTTAGGATTATGGTTCAGGTGGGGGTTAGGGTGAGGATTATGGCTACAGTTAGTGTTCAGGTTCCGGTTAGAGTTAGGGTTATGGCTAGGGCTAGGGTTAAGGTTAAAATTAAGATTAGAGTTAGGGTTATGGTAAGGGTTAGATTTAGGGTTGTAGTTACGTTTATGGCTAGGGTTAGGGTTAGAGTTAGGGTTAGGGTTAGAGTTAAGGTTAGGGTTAGGGTTAGTGTTAGTGTGAGGGTTAAGGTTAGGGTGAGGGTTCTGGTTTGGGTGATGGTTAGGGCTAGGCTTTCTCTGCTCTGGAAGACTGTGGGACATTCAGTCATTGAGTACAATGAAGACTAACATTGCTGGGTACCTAGATATTTAAAATATCAAGGAAAGCAGCGGGGATAATGCAGGAAAGTGGTGTTGCATTAGAAGATTAGCCAATATCCCATTGACTATCAGAGTGGTCTCAGAAGGCTGAATAATCTCCTCCTGCTCCTATTC
Organism: Ginglymostoma cirratum; assembly: GCA_024137785.1. Classification (NCBI taxonomy): domain Eukaryota; kingdom Metazoa; phylum Chordata; class Chondrichthyes; order Orectolobiformes; family Ginglymostomatidae; genus Ginglymostoma; species Ginglymostoma cirratum. Next base: position 18,245,247 of record JAHRHZ010000008.1, on the reverse strand, counting down.
CTTATGTTTTCATGAGGGATACACTCCAAACAAATTGTATTTGGGTTATAGCCCAGATGAAGGATGTCATTGATTAAATGAATGAATGAGTTTATTGTCACATGTATTTTATTGCAAAATACAGCGAAAAGCTTCCACTGTCCCCATGGACAGTTTAAGAATAGTTTAAGAATAATAAACAATATAAAAAGACTGGCGAATAAAAATATAAATGGAGAGAGACATAATACGGAATCAACCATTGCCCAAAATCTAAGCGAAGCCCAATACACCCACCTCCCCACAATACCGCAAGGGTATAGATAGATCGCTTTCAACCATTTGTTAGATAACATTGACTGAGCATTTGATAACATTTCCCGAGACATGCCCACCTCCGCCTTTCTCAAGGTCTGCCCAGAGGCTGGGTTTGTAAATGGTCACCCAATGAAGGCCAGTCGACTGGAGAAAGCCAATCAGAGTGGGAGTCAGCCCCTGTCGCTGGGAATCTGGGACATTTTTGGGTCAATTGCTTCTTTTGTCCAGATAGGTTCCATGCTGCTAATCACATTTGTGAGATTGGAAATAGTATGTTTTTCTTTGGTGCTCAAGTCAACCTGAAACTATGAGCCCTTGGGCGGGTGTCAGGCAGTCTCCTGTAAGATATGCATGTGTTTGATGTTTGAATGCATTCTCTTCTTCGTGCAGAACTCAGTGCCTACTGCAACAACAATAATTGGCATTTATATAGTACCTTTAACATCGTAAAGCATCTCAAAGTGCCATAATCAGACAAAATTTGGCTAAAGAGAGGTGAAGAGACAGGGGGTTTTAGGGAAGGAATTTCAGATCCTGGACTTCAGGCAGCTAAATAAAATCAGGAATTTTTTTTTAAATTCATTCACAGGATGACGGTGTCACAGGCTAGGCCAGCATTTATTGCCCATCCCTAATTGCCCAAAGGGCAGTTAAGCGTCAACCACGTTGCTGTGGGTCTGGAGTCACATGTAGGCCAGACCAGGTAAGGACAGCAGCTTCCTTCCTTAAAGTGCACTAGTGAACCAGACGGGTTTTTCTCACAATCACTAATGCATTTATCGTCATCATTAGACTTTTAATTCCAAATTTTCTAAAAGTTCAATTCAAATTCCATTTCAGGGAAGGAAACTGCCATCCTTACCTGGTCTGGCCTACATGTGACTCCAGACTCACAGCAACGTGGTTGACTCTGAACTGCCCTCTGGGCAATTAGGGATGGGCAATAAATACTGCCTAGCCAGCGATGCCCTCATCCCGTTCATGAATAAAGGATCTGCCATGGTGGGAATTTAACCGAGGTCCCCAGAACAGTGTTCTGAGGAAAGGTCACCGGACCTGAAACGTTAACTGTGAATTTTTCTTCACAAATGCTGCCAGATCTGCTGAGCTTTTCCAGCAACTTTGTTTTTTGCCCCAGAATATTATCTGGCTCTCTGGATTAACAGCGCAGTGATAATATCATTAGACCATCACATCCCCTAAGGCAAGATTGGAGAAGCCCAAAAATTATGAAGTGTCGCAGGGTCAGACGACATGATAGAGATAGAGAGGATCTTTTAAAAAAAAATCAAGGCACTGGGGTTCAGTGTAGATTGGGGGTGATAAGGCAGTGGGAACGAGATGGTCTGAGTTAGGATTTGGGCAGTAGAGCTGTAGGTGTGTTCATTGCCACAGTGATGCCACCCGAAGGTTGCAGGAACAGCACCTCATGTTCTGCTTGGGAACCCTGCAGCCCAATGTTCTCAATGTGGACTTCACAAGCTTCAAAATCCCCCCTCCCACAATCCCATCCTTAGACCAGCCCAGATCGTCCCCGTCTCCTTGACCTGTCCGTCTCTACTCCCACCTATCCGGTCCTCCCAGCTCACTGACCAACCCCCACCCCGACTTCCTACCTACTAGCCTCATCCCCGCCTCCTTGACCTGTCCGTCTTCTCTCCACCTATCTGCTCCTCTATTCACCTACCATCCGCCTCGCCCCCTGTCTATTTATTTTTGAGCCCCCTTCCCCTCCCCCATTTCTGAAGAAGGGTCCAGACCAGAAACATCAGCTTTCCTGCTCTTCTGATGCTGCTTGGCCTACTGTGTTCATCCAGCTCCACACCTTGTTATCTCAGACTCCAGCATTGGTAGTTCTTACTATCTCAGAGTTGTAGGTGTGCTTAGGTTTGAGACAGTCGGTAGGTGAGAGGAGGTATGGCCAGAGGTATAGTGGAATGTTTGATATTGGAGATAATCAAGGAATAAGAAAGGATGTTTTCAACAGCAAATGGGCTGAGGTCAAGTTTTGGGGCATGCGATGCTACAGAGTGGGAAATCAGGCACTTACTAGGAACCCGGTTGATGGCTTTCAGTGGTCGCAGGACTCGAACGGTTCGGATTGCGGATAGGCTGACATTCTGCAGGTCCAGCGAGTACTCCACTATTCTGTGAGAGACAGGGCAAGACACAACATTAACACAAAGCGGAGAGGTTCCTTCACAGCCAAGCAGTTGCATTTGTATAGCACCTTTCACAACCACAGGACGTTCCAAAGCATGTTGCAGCCCACAAAGTACCTTTGTAGTGCAGACACAGACACTGATACAGAATGTACATTTTCTACACAGCTAGATCCCACAAGGGGTAATGCAATAAAGGGGTAAAAACTAAAAGTGCTGGAGAAACTCAGCAGCTCAGGCAGTATCTGTGGAGAGAGAGAGATGTGTCAAGTCCAGCTTTCTGACTTTTCTTCACAGGCTCTCCCCCTTCGAAGAGTTAATGGTCCCAGAGCGTTAATGGTGTTTCTCTTTCTCTGGACGCTGGCAGGCCTGCTGAGTTTCTCCACCACTTTGTGTGTTTATTTTGGATTTCTAGCAGATGCAGTATTTTGCTTCAGACTTTAATGCCATGAAGGGCTTGCAGTGCACGGCCTAAAATTGTTTAAACAAAAACTTTGTACAAGTTTGCCCATTACACATCCCACCCTGGCTTCAATTTCTCACAGTTACCAAGTGTCACTGCATTTCAGCTCTCTCTTTCTGCACGAGAATGTAATAGCATTGAGCCAAATATTCCCCTTCGACTCCCAACTTCCTTCTCAACTCAGAAACACAGTGAATTATCCCCTGAACTCTTTGCTTCATCAGCATCCACACTAACATGTCCTAAATCTGAGCTGAGGTTTCTCAAACTGTGGGCCATAACTTCCCTGGGGTGGCATGGTGGCTCAGTGGCTAGCACGGCTGCCTTACAGCAGCAGGGACCCAGGTTCAGTTCCAGCCTTGGGTGACTGTCTGTGGGGAGTTTGCACATTCTCCCCTGTGTCTGTGTTGGTTTGCTCTGGTTTCCTCATAAAGATGTGCAGGTTAAGGTGGATTGGCTTTGCTACATTTCCCATAGTGTCAAGGGACGTGCAAGCTGGGTCAGTTAGTCAGGGGAAATGCTGGGGGACACAGGAGTGGGTCTGGGTGGGATGTTCTTTGGATAGTTGGTGTGGACTTGATGGGCCAAATGGTCTGCTTTCACACTGTTAGGGATTCTATGCCGCACCTACCACTTAATTGGGTTTGTGAGCTCTCAAATGTAAATCCTTGCTGAATACAACAATCCTGGTCTAACTGCCTGATCTTTGAGTCTTTATGTCTTTTTGACAAACCCTATAAACAGATCAGTGCTTTCCTCTGAATGGCCCCTCCCTGCTCTCTCCCCTCCAGCCCTTCTCCTGCTCTTACTGCCATGGAATGACATCAGTACCCAAACGTCGAAACGGGGTTGGGGATTAACTCTTACTCTTACAGTACAAATCAGCTTCCTCCCCGACCCCTCAAAAATTCCAGCACAGGAATATTAAAAAAAAAACTAGGAGCAGGCCATTCAGCCCTTCAAGTCTGTTCCAACATTCAACAAGATCATGGCTGATCTGATTTTAACCTCAACTCTACATTCCTGCATATCCCCTGATAATCTTCCGTCCCGTTGGTCATCAAGAATCTATCTCCCTCTGCCTTCAAAATATTTAAAGATTCTGCACCCACCGCCCAACATCTGAGGTACCATCAGAGCCTGAGTTTTTGTTCATCTCTCTCTGAGGCGAACAGAAAAATACCATGATACTATTCAAAGACCAGTAGCGGAGTAATTCACTTAGAGATAGTAAGAACGGCCAATGCTGGAGTCAGAGATAACACAGTGTGGAGCTGGAGGAACACAGCAGGACAGGCAGCATCAGAGGAGCTGCTCCTCTGACGCTGCCCGGCCTGCTGTGTTCCTTCAGCTCCACACTGTGTTATCCCAGTAGAGGGAGTAGTGTCCAAGCTAGGGGATCATGAACCAAGGTGACAGACAGATCATCATATTGTTGCTTGCAGCAGCTTGCTGTGTACAAATTGGTTGCCACTTTGAAAGATTGATGGGATTTCAAAAAGTGTATCATTGACAGCAGGATGCTTTGGGATGTTGTGAGGTGACGAAAGGTGCTACAGAAATGAATATTCTTCATTCCTTGAAATGTACAAATTACCTAGCTATGTTGGAATGTGGATGCAGCTCAGTTCCCTCAGAAGCCTGGAAGCAGACCATTGGTCCAACAAGCCCACACTGGCCCTTCTAACAGTATCCCACCCAGATCCACCCTCTACCCAATCCCTGTAACCCTGCACTTCCCATGGCTAACCCACCTAGCCCACACATCCCTGGACACTATGGGGCAATTTAGCACGGCCAATCCACCTAACCTGCACATCTTTGGACTGTGGGAGGAAACCGGAGCACCCGGAGGAAACCCACGCAGACACAGGGAGAATGTGCAAACTCCACACAGACGGTCGCCCAGGGGTGGGATCAAACCCAGGTCCCTGGCGCTGTGAAGGAGCAATGCATAGAGTCATAGGGTTGTACAGCATGGAAAGAGACCCTTCAGTCCAACTCATCTGTACCGCCCAGATAAACTTATTGTAGAAAATAATGTGATATCTCTGGGGATCAGCGTTCTACTGTGGCCATCACAGAGATACAGATGGAACCTTATCCTCAGCGTCAATTTCATCCTGAAACACATTCTGGTGGGATCGCTGTATTTTATTTGACCTGATGGGGAGAGGGGGAGTGATGGGGGAAGAGGGTAGCGGAGGCATTTAAACCACAGTCAGAGTCTCTCAGCACTTCCACTGCCATACAAATGAAGGCTTTTAGATTTCAGATCATGGTCTGACCCCTCAAGGGAGTGAGCAGCACCACAGGCATTCCAAATAAGGTCACCTTCAGCCTGGAGCAATGTTTAGCTCGTGGTTACAGTCCTTGATCTATCAGTCCCATTCAGATCTCAGAAACAGCTGGCTGCCCCAAGGATAGTAGACTGGCGACAATGCCCATTTTCCTCACTCTACCATTAAACCTGCACTGAGTTGGTCGAGGCAGTCACACTGTCCAGAGGGTATTGGATGATTGTATGGATAAAATCAATGGGCCAGGGCATGGGGGAAAGGGCAGGAGATTGGCACTCGGTAATGATACTCACTGAATGAGCTAGTGCACGCAAGATGGGCCCACTGGCCTCCTTTATCGCTATAACTATACTGTGCTTCTGTGTAGAAGACGCTATCTGTAGTGCCAAAAGAACTAAACGAAGTGAAGCAACAGCAATGTTCAGGGGTGCTAGACTACAGCGGCTGTAAGGGACTGTAAAACCATAAGAAACAGGAACTGGAATAGGCCATTTGGCCGCTTGATCCTGCTCTGTCATTCAATAGGATCATGGCTGACCCAACATTCATCACATCCACTTTCCTGTCCTATCCCCGTAACCCTTGATTCCCCGAATGATCCAGAATGTATCTGTCTCAGCCTTAAATAGAAATTCCTGGAAAGGCTCAGCAGGTCCGGAAGCATATCTGGAGTCAAATCAAAGTTAACATTTCGGGTCAAGTGACCCTTCCCAATGGCTCAGCAGGTCTGGCAGCATCTGTGGAGAGAAATCAAGTTAATGTTTCAGGCCAAATGACCCTTGCCCAGTCCTGAGGAAGGGTCACTTGACCCGAAATGTTAACTTTGATTTGACTCCAGATATGCTTCCGGACCTGCTGAGCCTTTCCATCAATTTCTATTTTTGTCACTGATTTACACCATTTGCAGTTCTTTCGGTTTTTATCTCAGCCTTAAACATACACGAAGACCCTGGCCTCGCAACTCTCTGTGGCAAGGAGTTCCAAAGATTCACAGCCCCCTGAGAGAAGAACTTCCTCTTCATCTCAGTGTTAAATGGCATCCCTTTTTTCTGAGACTGTGCCCTCTGGTCCTAGGGCCACCCATGAGGGAAACATCCTCTCAGTGTTTACCCCACCAAACCTTTTCAGAATCCAAATATTTCAATGAGATCACCTCTCATTCTTCTAAACTCCAGTGAGTAGAGTCCCAACCTGTTTAGTTTTTGCTCATAAGACAATCCCTCCATGACAGGGATCATCCTAGTGAGCCTTCTCTAGACTCCCTTCAATGAAATAATATCTTTTTTTAAACAAGGGACTAAAACTGCTCATGATACTCCGGATGTGGTCTCACCAGCACCTTGTACGGTTGCAGTAAGACTATCCCACTTATGGTGCTACTCCTTTGTAATAAAGACCATGAGCCTTCATGATTACCTGCTGCCCCTGCGTGGTAGCTTTCTGTGTTTCAGGTACAAGGGGTCCCAAGTCTCAAATTCTGAATTCACCTTTTGTTCAGACTAAATTGACAACAGTTGAGCCCAGAGGTCTGAGGCCAGAATGCTGTCCATTGGCATGTCCTCACGAAGAGGCAGAGATGGTGCTTAGTACCAACCTCTCTGGTCACCTCAAGGCCCAGGTCATGCTGCTGGGAATACGTCCTTCAATCCTGCCTTAGTGACTGGGGGAGTTTAAAACTTCAATATAAAATACACTCAGTCACGGTACTGTTGCCTGAAAACAAATTCTGCCCTATAAAAGCAGAATACTGTGAATATTGAATCAAAACAGCAGATACTGGAGAAACTCAGCAGGTCTGGCAGTCTCTGTGGAGACAGAAACAAAATAAATGTTTCCACGTATAGATGGCAAAGGATGGATAGGGTGGAAAATGAATTTTTTTACGCTGTTGACAAAGTGGGAAGAGAAGCAATTGGAACAGATAGTGAGCATAAAGGCAGTGGGGAGTGTTAATGGTAAAGAAGCGATAGAGGTAGGGTAAGTGTTAATAGAAGAAAATAGGTCAGCTCTACTCAAAGCAAACCAGACACTAGAAGGGAAGGGAGCATGATCAAGATGGTGGACAATGTTCTTGGTCTGAAGCTGTTGAACTCAATGTTGAGTCCTGAAGGCTGTAAAGGGGAATGTGAGGGACGGTTCCTGTACCTTGCTTTGTTGTTCACTGGAACACAGCAGCAGAAATGACAGCCGGGGAACAAAATGGTGCAGTGAAATGAAATGGAGGGTTGGGGTAACCGTTGCAGACTGAGCAAAGGCGCTCTCTAAAACAGTCCTTCAGTGTAGATTTGGTCTCGCCAGGGTAAAGGAGAACACACTGTGAGCAGAGAATGCGATAGACTCGGTGGAAGGGAATACAAGTAAAAGCACTGTTTCAGGTGAGTGTGGGGGCTCAGACAATGAGGAGAGAAGAGGTAAAAGGTCTAGTAGCTACGTTTTCTGTGATTGGATGGAAAACTAGCACAGGAAGGTGATGAGGTGTACAGAGGAATGGACCAGGATATCACAGGAGGAACGATCCCTGCAGAACGCTGCCATGGAAAAGAAATGTTTAGGCGGTGACATCCTGCTGGGGGGTGATCTTTTGAATTCAGAAGGAGGTGAGTGAGGACATGGGAATGCCTATCATTGTATTAGGTTCACCTGAGTGGTCTGCTGGGCCATTTCATAATCAACCGTATGGCTGTGGGTCCATTATTGCTATCTCTGGTCTACACATGACCAGGTAAGGACAACAGGTTTCCTTCCCTAAAGGGCATTGGTGACTGGATTAGTTTTTACAACAATCAATTGTAGAAGCAGGCAGCTTGGACCATCAAGTCCACACTGACCCTCCAAAGAGCATCCCACCCAACCCCTATTCTATCCCTGTAACCTTGCATTTCCCATGGCTTACCCACCTAGCCTGCGCAGCCCTGGACACTGTGGGCAATTTAGCATGGCCTTGTACGCCTTTAGACTGTGGGAGGAAACACACGCAGACACAGAGAAAGCATGCAAACCCCACACAGACTGCCACCTAAGGCTGGAATCAAACCCAGGTCCCTAACACTTGAGGCAGCACTGCTAACCGAGCCACTGTGCTGCCCCTAATCAGCCATGATTAAATAGTGGCCATTAGTTTAGCTTTTAATTCCAGTTTTCTAAATTCACATTTCACCATCTGCTGCGGTGGGACTGAGAACATTGGCCTGAGGCTCTGGATTACTAATCCAGTAACTATCATCACTACATCACCAGCTCTGCTTCCTGAAGTTTCACCAGAGGCTCAAAGGTCTGGCTAGACGGTGATAGGGACTGGGCTTCCAGTCTGATAGTGCTTGTTCTGTCACTCGCTTCCCCACCACTGTCTCACACCACACAGACTGTGCATGAGGCAGAAATGCAATTTATCTATTTACAGTCAACAGTGACAACCTACTTCCTTCTGCTACTGTGTGATTCATCTACCTCTCTATGCCAACTCCTATAGTGCTCAGCACACAGCCAGCAGAGGCTAGCGCCTCACTTGTATCCAATTATTCTCGACTAAGTCTCTCTACCATGTCTCCATTCCCTCCATCCTTTCAGATTTTACATGTAATATTTATGTCTAGCTCACCACTAGAGCTGTTTTTTAAAGTCTCACTGTGCGGCAGGTAGTGTCCCTGCCTCTGAGCCAGGAGCACTGAGTTCGATTCCACCCTCGGGCATCTGGCTGCGAGGAGTTTGTACATTCTCCCCGTGTCTGCATGGGTTTCCTCCGGGAGCTCCGGTTTCCTCCCACAGTCCAAAGATGTGCAGGTTAGGGTGGATTGGCCATGATAAACTGCCCCATAGTGTCCAGGGATGTGCAGGCCATGAGAAATGCAGGGCTACAGGGGCTAGGGCAGGTGGGGTGGGTCTGGGTGGGATGTTCTTCAGAGAGGCAGTATTGACTTGGTGGGTCGAATGGTCTGCTTCCATACTGTAGGGATTCTATGATTCTTATGAATCCTCCTGCAGGGCTCAATGGCTAAGGAAGGTGTATTGATAGCACAGCAAATAGCTTGAATATTATGTTTGTCAAAAATGACCATGCAGGTGGTAAAAGTGGGTGGTGGGTAAGTTTCCTGGCCAGCCATGTGAATCCTCCTACTAGCTGTGCTCCCCCAAACATTCCCCATGGTAAACGCTCCGTATGTAGGCTCACGCAATCAGGCAGCAAGCACCATCCTCGCTCTGAAGGAGACACACCAAGGCCACTGTGTTGGCAACCACCAAATAATTGTCACCAACTCCTCCAGCCTCCCTCTGGGCCATTCACAACCTGGGCATTCTGAGCCGATCGTTTGCCATTCGATCCTATCTTTTAGGGCGAAGGCTCAGTTTTGTTTGCGGATCGATGTGCATCACAGCCCTAACCTCTGCCCTCCGACACTGCCATCTGCAAGTGCCTCAAACTCCATCATCTTCCAAACTCTGCTGCACACATCCTGTCATGAAAGAGTTCCTCTTGCCTACCTGTCCCACTGCCTACCTGGACACTGCTTCCTCAATGTCTGATACATTCTGATACATTCTACGAGGGAGAATGTTTATCTTTAGCCACAGCCTCACCCTACTCTAACTCTCCAATACTCTAATATCACTTCCTACTGAAACCATCATCCCAAACCTCTCTCCCCATCATCCTGACTCTAGCCTGTAGGGTTATATCTAAATCCTAACTCCTTTCACATGGGCCTCTCAGGCATTGAGAGTAGACCCTTTGACTGTTTCTCTGGTTCTCCCTTGTTAAAGTTCATGCCCCAACTGAAAACATACAAACTTCAAAGAACTATCAAATCTTTCACAGCTTGTGAAAACCCTGCCATCAGTTTAGAGAGTGGCTTGGAGCTCTCTCTCTCTCTGAATGACCCCAAATGCTCTACTCCCCATCATCTCTCTTGTGAACATGTTTAAGTTGGGTTTCACGTGGCATTTGACCTGAGTTGCTCTTCACCCTGAGTTACAGCCAAAAACACAGCTGGAGTCCAGGGTCAAAGAGCATATAAATCACATGACCCCGCAGTTGCCCTCTATGACAAAAACTCGAGCGGAAACAAAAAAGCATAGAGACAGAATTTTCCTCAGAGTTTTGCTTTTTAAATGTACATTGTTCCTCATGGGATTGCCATCCATCTGGGTTTTAACTAGACGGTTTCAATCCTGCATGTTGTCTATAAAACTATCTCACAATAGTTCCACCATCACCCAATACATTGTATGTGAGGCATTAATTATTGAGTGCTAGGATGTATGTATGTTGAGCTGTTAGCTGTGACTCAGTGGATAGGGCTTTGGAGGCAAAGCCTATGAGTTTGCGTCCCACACCAAAAATTCTAGGATGTTGACAGCGATAATGAAGGGGCGGCAATATATTTCTAAGTTAGACAGACTCTAGGTCCTCTCTGCTCCCTTAGGAAAAGGTCATAAATTATTTTAAAGAAGAAATTCTCTCTTATGTCATATTTATTCCTCAGACAAGCCACGACGACTTCCATCTGGAAGGACAAGGGCAGGGTCAGAATCCTAGAACTTACTCCCTAATAGCATTGCGGGTGTCTCTATGTACCAAGAGGAAGGCAAGGCTGAGATGTGACCTAATTGAGGTCTTTGATGTCGTGAAATGGTTCGGTAAAGTTGATGTTGCAATGGGGGAGCAACCAAACCCAGGGGCTGTAAACACAAGATGATCCCTAAAAATCCCCTGGGGAATTCAGGAAAGACTCATTCTTCCAGAGAGTGCAAGAGAATGTGAAAACTGTTGCTACAGCCAGAGATTAGTGACTCACTGCTACATTTATGGGGAAGCTAGATAGACACAGGAGGGAGAAAGGATTTACTGGCAGGGTGCAGGAGGAGTGGGAGGAGGTCTGGGTGGGGAATTAGCACCACTGGAATGGGGTTGGGATTTTATGGGGCCTATAAGGGTGGGAACTATGGCACTCAGGGTGACTGAATCGGGTGGCATGTGAAATTCGATTTTCTGATGATGAAGAGATAAAGTTAGAAGTGGGTTTAGGGCGTGTCAAGCATTGGTCAGTCGTGGGGTCATACTTGTCATATCTGCGCTTGTCATGAATACTCCAATAAGAAACCAATTTCATTAAAATGTCCAGACCCGAAATGTCAGCTTTTATGCCCCTCTGATGCTACCTGGCCTGCTGTGTTCCTTTAGCTCCATGCTTTGTTATCATTAAAATCCTATCTTCGAGCTTGATTCGGTGGGGCATGAGATACCCATGCAAATCCATTCAAAGGTGACGTTGCCTTTGTGCAGTTGTGTGTGGGGTCAGCAGATTTCCTTGTTTAACTCAATGGCACAGGAGAGTGATCGGGCTTTTGCGTGGAGACTCAGGACCAGCAAGGGTATGTTGGAGGTAAGGGGGTGGATTTTGGCGTAAGGCTGGGGCACGAAGTATAGTGATTGTAATGAGGTCAGCCAGGTGGACCCCACAGAATATGAGTTCCCTGATTGGGGCTGTTAATATGGTCCAATCAGGGAGCCCTGGCTGACAGATAAGAACAGGGGTGTTAGAGGTTCTGCTCACTCTGAGAGCTGACTCTGAGGGAGCTGGACCAGTGTCAAGGACTCTCTACGTATAAATTCAGGGTGACCCGGTGACTGGCCTGTGTGGAGTTATTTCGTAAAGGATCTGAAGAGAGATCTGGGAGGACAGAGGATGGATCAGGGGAACAGAGAAGTCAAGGAAAAGCCAGATGTCCTGTGTGTAGTGAGGGGATGGTTTGGACAGTTGGTCAAGGTAAGAAAATAAGGACCTAAAAGGCGGTGTCACTCAGAATTGTTTAAACCCACCACAGGGTATTGGCTGTCACAGTCCTTACAGGGCTTTGAATTTATTTACAGCGTTTCAAGGACCCCAGCTGAGATGGCTCTTAGACAATATCCTTCATGTAGAAGGAAAGGCCAGCTGAGCCTGCTAGTTCAACCATGTCCTACAGAGTGGCGAGTGCCATGCTGGACTCTTATGTGAACATTCAGTGAAGTAAACGTGATGAAGGGTTTAGGCCCGAAACGTCAAGTTTTCCTGCTCCTATGATGCTGCTTGACCTGCTGTGTTCATCCAGCCCCATGCTTGTTATCTCGCAGAAATAACGTTGTGTTTTATTCCATAATAAAGGAAATATCTCCCATTCCCCTGTAAACATCAATGTGTGCCAGTCATGAGATGTGCTAATACAACGAGCTCTCTGACTAAGCTAGTCTCAGTAAATAATAGTGATGCACATAAGTAAAGTGAAGCAATATCGTGTAAAATATTTACAAGTGAAATTAAATTTTAGCGTATACCCGTGCACTTGTATTTGGCTGTGCAGTTGGACCAGCAAGTTGTGGCAGTGATGCAGATCCTCTCTGTTTGCCCTAGGGATCTCTTTAAAAGACCGCTCATAGACACAACATTGTTACTTTACAGCAGGTCTCACAATGAGAAGCCTCTCCAGCCGTTGAATCGAATGTTTTGCATGCACGCCACTGATACTAGTCACATGCGGAAAATGCATAAGGAGAAAGCAGTATTGGTGCCTCATTTCGGTTACTACATCAGGAACGGTTCAACGTTAACAAATTCCAAGTTCATGGTTGTGATGGGCTGAATGGCCTATTTCTGTGCTGTAAACATGATGTACTTCTCCACAATTTATTAGTGACTAGTTATATCAAACAATTAATTGCAACTGATTCCAGTTCCACACCTGCTCCGGTGAAAAGAGATGATGCTTTGCACATTTTCTTTCACAAAGCAACTGGCTGTCAATAAAGTTACATTGTCTCAGTGACTGCCTCAATTATCTTTATTAATACTCCAGTTATTAAAAACAACATGACACCTGCAAGACAGCATCTAACAGCTTGAGTCAGTCACAGGTTGCTTTGAAATGAGTGGGTCATATAACCCTGTCACATCCTCTTGCTGCCTGCATTTCATTGTAAGTAAAATCACTGCTGTTGTACAGCCTTGCTTCAGCCTGCACTGCGCTCTGCCTCTCTCTGCCCCTTCAAGCTCAATCCACGGCTGTTTATTTCTCCGCCAAAGCCAGGCGCTGTCTTAAGCAATCAGTGTGTCTCAAGGCTGTTGCTGGATAGTCCTGTCTAAATCAAGCAGGGCTGACAAGAAATGTAGTAATGGACCCTTTGGCTCAAAACTCAACTGTCAAGAACCAAGGAGAGGGAGAACAGAATTGAGACTGACATCTGGAGTGCTTGATCTGTATAATCTTCCAGAGATTGCGTTGTGATTTCCTGAGTGCACTTCCCAAAATATAAACAACCTGCACATTTATTTCATCTCTGTTAGGCTCCCAAAGAGCTGACCTTGTTTTGGGCCATGGGCTTATGGCTGAAGGTCGCTGCTCCAGCTCCCATGGGTAGAGTTGCCAACTCAAGGTTGGCATCTTCCTGCAGCCTTCGACAAGTGATCAGCCCTACATCCCCACCCCCTCCCAGCCAACACCTCCACCATTGGTCACCCAGCACACCCATCCTTGTCGCGTTCAAGGTCCAATGGCCAATCATTGCCTTCAAATGGATGACCCTTAACTAAATTCTTTCCCCATGGTCATCATTTCAAAGACTCATTAACAAGGGAAAGGTGATGGCCTGGTGGTATTATCATTAGGCTATTAATCCAGGGACCCAACTAATGTTCTGGGGTCCTAGGTTGAATTGGAATTCAATTTTTAAAACAATCTGGAATTAAGAATCCACTGATGACCATGAAACCATTGTCAATTGTCAGAAAAAAAACCCCATCTGGTTCATTAATGACCTTCAAGGAAGGAAATCTGCCATCCTCACCTGGTCTGACCTACATGTGACTCCAAACCCACAGCAATGTGGTTGATTCTCAACTGCCCTCTGAAATGGCCTAGCAAGCCACTCAGTTGTACCAATCGCTACAAAGACTCAACGAAATGAAACTGGGCAGATCACCAGGTATTGACCTAGGCACCGGAAAAGACAACGGCAGAAACATCCCTGTTGGCGCTGCAAAGTCCTCCTCAGTAACATCTGGGGGTTAGTGCCAAAACTGGGAGAGCTGTCTCACAGACTGGTCAAGCAACAGCCTGACATAGGCAGACTCACAGAATCATATCTTACAGACAATGTCCCAGACAACACCATCACCATCCCTGGATATGTCCTGTCTCACCAGCAGGACAGACCCAGCAGAGATGGTGGCACCGTGGGATACAGTCGGGAGGGAGTACTCTCTAAGTTTTAAACATTGACTCCAGACCCCATGAAGCATCATGGCTTCAGGTTAAACATGGGCAAACAAACCTGATTACCACATACCGTCCTCCCTCAGCTGATGAATCAGTACTCCTTCATGTTGAACAACACTTGGAGAAAACACTGAGGATGGCAAGGGCGCAAAATGTACTCTGGGTGGGGGATTTCAATGTCCACCACCAACAGTGGCTCGGCAGCAGAACTACTGATTGAGCTGGTTGGGTCCTAAAGGACATAGCTGCTAGATGGGTCTGTGGCAGGTGGTGAGGGATCCAACAAGAGGGAAAAACATATTTGACCTCATCCTTACTAATCTGCTGGCTGCAGATGCATCTGTTCTCAAGCTCTCAACTGAAAAAAAACTTTTAACAAATACTGTGATATTTTCTCTAAGACTTTTACTCTTTAGCTATGGAAAGCTCACGGACAATTCTGGAGAGGTGGCATTAATACTGGCCTCCATTGAAAGAGGGTGCCACAAGGTTTTTGAAGAGCATGGCACGTGGTTAACCTGGGTTGTGTTCTCAGCTTACGAGTTGGGCTATGGTTGGTATGGGATCGGGAATGGGTTGTGAGCTGGAGGTGGAGAGGTCCCACAGGGATATCACAAACCCTAGCTGGTACCCCTTCTGGTACCCTGTCTCTTCCCAGGACATCTTGTACATTGGCTGCACCTCAGCCACTTGCCTCTTCAGAACTAGAGAAACTATGACCCAGAGTGAAACCATTACAAAGTTCACTTCCTTTGTTGAAAGACAGATAAAGGAGTTACGGAGAAAGTTCTTTATGCAAAATGTTTCTGGAGTATGGAATGTTTTATCAGAGGGAGACACTATTGCATCTTTCAAAGGGTAAATATTTGAGCTAGAAGAAAGCACAGGGCTACACCGAGAGACTGGCACATTGGCATTAATTCAGGATTATTTTCATTTGAGAAAAAGCCTACACTGACTCAAGGAACGCAATAACCAACTACTGTGCTGTAAAGCTTGCAAATTCTTTTGGACGGATTAACTTTATTAAAGACTTGAACCAGCATTATATGTTACAAAATTCTCTATCTCATTCTCTGCTACTAAAACTCCGCATCTTCAGTCTCTGAGCTGTCTGCTCCAAACCAATCATCTCATTGAGCTCTGTCAGAGTCCAGTTGTTAAGGGGGTTGTCTACAAACTTCCTTCTCTAACTGAAATGAAACATTAATTCCTGTATCCCCCGCTTTGTATGTTCATCTACACTCTCCTGAAAACATGCAATGACCTCTGTCTTCACCTACCCTATTCCTCATCCATTCCTTTTCCACTCAAACATACAAATGAGGAGAAAAAGGCCATTTGGCCCCTTGAGTCCTGCTTCACCATCCAATAAACCCAATGCTCCTTTGATGTTACTTTAACTCTTGAAATCTTTGTCAAGCAAAATCTTGTGTAGTTTGGCCTTGAAGATATTCAATGACCCAACACTCACTGCTCTCTGGGGAAGACAATCCTAAGCACGTATGCCCCGCTGACAGAATAAATTTCTGTTTGTCTCTGTCTTAAATGGGAGACTTCTTGTTCTGAAACTCTGCTCATTAATGCCAACTGAAGGAAAGTATCTGCTCAATATTAGCACAACATTGTCAGTCATCTCACAGATCGCAAATTTGCCTCTCTATCTCTCCCAGCCTGTTTTGCTTTCTTTGAGTAAATAATCCAAAGCCCACACGTGTCCAGCTGGGAGATATACTCAGAGATGGCCTCTGTGCTCACTGACCAGTCAGAGGGGTCTGCAACCTTGGAAGGAGGCCAGAGGTGGGCAGTGCCAATGCAGAACATGGGGATGGTGGGGGCACCTTGTAGTGGTCTCCAAAGAACGTAAAACCAGATGAACACTACATGTAGTTCCCAGGCCATCCCTAAGGAGGGGAACTCCTCTGCTTCCTCTTCCACACCCCCACCCCTCGCCACCCCGCATCTGTGTCTTGTGGTGTTGATCCATCTCAAGGAAGATGGCAGCAAGGGGTCAACGCATTGACCTGTCAGTTTTATTATCCGAAAATTTTCGTGGTGTGTCATCAGACCTGGTCCAAAGGACAACATGGATCCAAATGCAACTGTGCAGTTACTGGGCTCCAATCAGAACTAAAGAACACAAGAAAACGTCATTGTCTGCAGCGCAACAAGGAGGTCTTATTCTGTAAATGTGTCCTCTAAAAAACTCAAAACTAGTCTGAACAAGCTCACAAACCAGGCTGATGACTCACTAGTATCACATGACTCACCTCTTACAGGGAAACTGTCCCAACATAACATACACCAATTATGATACATAACAGATTTTGCTATTTCTGTCCAGTTGTGTTATACCGTCTCTGAGCCTCGCTATCTGACCCAATCTTTGCTGAAATTCTTTTTCTCTCTCTTCTGTTACTGTGTTTTCTGTGGTAAGGTCAATAGATACTGGGGAGGCAATGGCCTAGTGGTATTATTGCTGGACTGTTAATCCAGAGACCCAGATAACATTCTGGGGACCCAGGTTCAAACCCTGCAATAGCAGATGGTGGAATTTGAATTCAATAATTATCTGGAATTAACAATCTAATGATGACCATGAATTGATTGTCAGCAAAAACCCATCTGGCTCACTAATGTCCTTTAGGGAAGGAAACAGCCATCCTTACCTGGTCTGGCCTACATGTGACTCCAGACCCACAGCAATGTGGTTGACTCTTAACTGCCCTCTGGGCAATTAGGGATGGACAATAAATGCTGGCCTAGGCAGCAATGCCCTCATCCCGTGAATGAATAAAGAAAAAAAATTGTATTTTGAAACTACATGCTGGAAAACAGGACATTAAATTATTGGTCATTTCTTCACAACTCTTGGAAAGGTGGAACTACATGGTGATCTTTTGCTGGAAGTAGATTTGACAATTTTGCAGGAATCAAGTGCTTTTGGGGAAAAGGACTTAAGTGCCTAGCAACAGGATTCGGCTTGGTTTAAAGTAATAATTTGGTGCTGAATTCAGAGGAGAGAAAGCAGGTTGGGAGTCAGATCCCCAAAAAAACCAACAGCAAGTGTAATCATGCTCCCACTGAATTGGAAAGGGAAATGAAATGCTCAAAGGCTTTGCAAAAGGAAAGATAATTTCCCTTTAAGGTCAAGACCTAGGTCCAAACGACCAGCCTTTGATTTGAGGATCACCACAGTTGACAACAGCATGATATCACTGTCAAACAAAACCAAAACACAAAGCTGTGAGAAAAGTCACCCCATTTCCCCTTTTCAATTGTCCTCTGGTCCACAGTCTCAATTTTTTTTTGCATTAACTTTCAATCTATGACATTCCTAAAAAGGCTGTTTGCCTTGTCTATCAGTCCATCCATCCTGTGTGCAAATGAATGCTTTTATTTGAAGTGGTAATGGTTTATGTCTGCCTTATTTTAGTTATTAATAGTATCATTAATTGTATTTAATGTGGTTTTGGCACATAGTCGGCCATAAGACATAGGAGCAGAGTAGGCTATTTCGCCCATCGAGACTGCTCAGCCATTCAATGACTGATCTGATAATCATCAATTCCACTTTCTTGTCTTTACCCTATAACCCTTGTTTCTCTTTCTGATTAAAAATCTGTCTGTCTCAGCCTTGAATACGTGAAATGACCGAGCCTCAACAGCCTCTGTTAAAGAAGAAGTCTATTATACTAAATAAGTTTATTTTATTTTCTTGTTCATTAATGACACTTCGTGTGAGTCTCTTTTATCATGGAGAGTGGTCACAGACAGATATTAATGATTCCAGATATTAACCTAGCCATATTGCACACTGCGATGAATACACAGCCATTGAATAGTGGAGCTTGGTTTCCATCACATTGCTCCCATCTGAGTAGTGACACTGTCTCTGATTCAACTTGTTATTAAAGAACTGATTGTAAATTAGCCTAGATTCCACCATTTTTCTACTTTATTTGCCATTTTCCTGATTCCTTCCACTTTGTCTAACTCTTGCGCCTTACTCTGTATCTAACCCCATGCTCCCTCTGTCCTGGGAGTGTTTGATGGGGACAGTGTAGCGAGAGCTTTACTCTGTATCTAACCCCATGCGGTCCCTGTCCTGACAATGTTGATTGGGAGACAGCATAGAGAGAGGTTTACTCTGTATCTAATCACATGCTTCTTTGTCCTGGGAGTGTTTAATGGGGACAGTGTAGAGGAAGCTTTGCCGTCTATCTAAACCCATGCTGTCCCTGTCCTGGGAGTACTTGATGGAGACAGTGCAGAGTAGCTTTACTTTGTATCTAACCCCGTGCTGGAACTGTCCTGGGAGTATTCAATGCGAAAACCTTCTATCCAGAAATGAAATGAACAGCAAACTTAAATAAAAATGTGAAATATGGATGAACAGCATGTGGTAGTGAGATAATCTCTCAGACAGTACATTTCACAGTCATGCTTCTTATCCAATGACTTTCAAGCATGGTTTGATCAAAAATCCTCAGGAATTAAATTAATATATTTTAACAGCTTCAACACGAAAACAGAAGAGATGGAAGGCGAAAATGAAAAGCTTAGAATGAAGCTACATTTAATTTTAAATTTACTCTTTCGACTGTCAACATCTCGTAAGAAATAATTGCCTTGTTCATAAAAATGGTAATTTGCATCTTTCTCTTAACGTTACGAGCTGAGATTACTCCAGCTCACCTCTCACTTACCCAGACATCACGATGAAAAAGTCCAATCGATTCCATGTGTCGCCAAGGTAACACTTCTTTCCGATGATCCCCAAGGCAACCATCTTGACCACCATCTCCATGGCGAAGAAAATAAAGATGAAATCGTCGAAAGCCTGGAAAGTGACAAGTTGCTTTAATTTGACCTGGGATCATACTTTGTACTGGGTCAAGCTAATTCCAACTTTTCTAGCCTTCCCTATATTTGTGAGAGATAATGGGTACTGCAGATGCTGGAGAATCCGAGATAACAAGGTGTGGAGCTGGATGAACACAGCAGGCCAAGCAGCATCATAGGAGCAGGAAAGCTTAACGTTTCGGGCCTAGACCCTTCATCAGAAATTTTCTGATGAAGGGT
>JAHRHZ010000008.1:18214641-18225291 GCA_024137785.1 Ginglymostoma cirratum | reverse complement strand
ACACTGGCAGAGCACGTTAGAAATTTTCTGATGAAGGGTCTAGGCCCAAAACGTCAAGCTTTCCTGCTCCTATGATGCTGCTTGGCCTGCTGTGTTCATCCAGCTCTACACCTTGTTATTCCCTATATTTATAATCCCTTTAGCCTCCACAACCCTCTTACGTCTTCCTACTCCTCCAATTCTGGTCTTTTGTGTGCCCTCTCCCTTACCGATTTCCAGCATAATGGCTGTGCCTACAGCTACCTAGAGCCCTTAGCTCCAGGATTCCTTCGCTAGACCCCTTTGTCTCTCTGTGAAGGATCTACATCTTTCGTTGTGTCTTTGGTTACCTGTCCTAGTGACTTCCTACGTGGTGCAGCATCAATTCTGTTTGATAATGATCCTATGAAGCATTTTGGAATGTAGAATCTGCTATATCAACTCAAGGTGTTGTTAGGTACTTGTCATTCCAGACAACAATGATTTCATGCACAGTTTCTTACAACCTCAGTCTTTGTTTGCAGTGAGAACAATATGGGTTGAAATCTGATAAGAGCACAGCTACAATTAGGTCTGAAGAAGAGAGATATTGGGCTCAAAACATTAACTCAGCTTCCCTCTCCTATGCACTTTCAGTGTCTATTTGGATTTTGTTTGGATTTTCTGATCATTTTTACTCTGCATTCCCTTCACAAGCAATGTGTCCAAGGCTAGGAAACTTGAGTACAAGAGTTAGAGGGCTGGGAGAGGGCCTGCTCTTTACTTGTGCATGCATTCTAATTAATAAAGAGGTCAAAAAGAAGGAGACTGAGATTTCCTACCTGTAAAATCCTACATCTGTCACTGGAGCAGTCCACGTCTTCACAAGGTTGGTACATTCCCAGAGTGACACAGTTGAGAAGGATGACAAGCATACTGACATGTTCGAACCAAGTGAGGAGTTGGAGTTAAGGAAAAGAATTAAACGTGCAACTCGAGAAAGATTAGCACCTTCATCAGGAAAAGCGACTTGGTATAATAGGGCCAAGTGGCTGCTTTTAAAGGTTCCAGAACCAGGGGGTCACAGTCTAAAGATATAGGGTCATCCACTTAGGACTGAGTCTTCACCCAGAGAGTGGGGAGCCTTTTGAATTCTCTGTCACAGGAGCTTTACTCTGGATCTAACCCCATGCTGTCCCTGTCCTGGGAGTGTTTGATGGGGACAGTGCAGAGGGAGTTTTACTCTGGATCTAACCCCGTGCTGTCCCTGTCCTGGGTATGCAGAATTCTCGGCAACAGAAAGCAGTTGAGGACAAAACATTGAATGTTTTCAAGAAGCAGTTGGATATTGTGTATGGAGCTAAGGGCATCAAAGGATATTAGGACAAAGTGGGAACAGGGGACTGAGATGGATGGTCAGCCATGATCATATTGAATGGTGCAGCAGATGCGAAGGGCTGAATGGCCTGCTCCTGCTCTGTCTTTCTTACATTTGGTTTTTGGAGCATATTAGCAAAAGTAAAAAGGATTGGGAGAATTAATTTTTAAGTTGTTGTGATCTGGAACATGCTGCCTGAAACAGTGGCTACAGCAGTTTCATGGGAAATGCTAGAAAGAGACCTGGATAAATACTCGAAGGGAGGAAATTTGCAGATCTATGGGTAAAGGTCAAGGGACGGGCGGATTAGCCAACTCTGTTCCGCTATCTAATGGTTTTTTGGATTGAGACAAATTGTATCATTCCACCAAAGAGCAAGTATTGATGCAATGGAGCGAATGGCTTCTGTCTGCGCTGCAGCACTCCCAGGTTTAGTGTCAAGTGCCAATTTGTCAGAGACAAGCCCAATAGCCAAAGTGGAAACAGGCAACAACAATTACTGTGGGCGTATGGCTCTTTCTGCCTGTATTCTGTCTTGGGACAATGAGAGGACAATGAGACCGTGAGAGGAAACCTGTACTCTGCAGGGCCAATGAGAGCTCGACAGAGAGAAAGGAATATATGATAGGGAGCAGGGGCAAAGCATAGGATGAGGAGCAGGCGAAAAGTGAAACTGCACACACAAAAAATATCAATAAAGAGCAAAAGGACCAAACAAGAGAGAAATAAGAGAGCTCTAAGAGAAGTGGGGTTGTATGTAAATGATCTCATTAGTGCACTGCAACCATTAAATGCAGACATAATTTTTGTTGAATGCATCCTTAATCAGAATACAGTTAGGGAGCAGTTGAAAAAGCAATGTCTGATGGTGAATATCAGAAAGTTGAAGCAGAATATAAATAGCACAACCATTAGGCATGCAATGCTTACAATAATTTCGAGATACACTTAGTCCTGGGGCACAGATTCAATGGGGAAAAATGCTTTAAAATGACAATGTTTGCAGCACTCACTGCAAGTGCGCTAAAAATGATTTTTTCAAACACTTTCTTTGACAGTCATCAGCAGCAGGAGTGTTTGACTCAACACAAGGTGATAAGGCACCTCCTGTGGTAATAAGAGGTGTCACTGATCCCATGTGTCGCACATCTCTTCCAGGATTGGCATTTGCGAATGAGGTGGAAGGCTCTCAAGGTTGTCTTGGTATGAGCCGTGTCTCAGTGGGTAGCATTTGGGCTTCCAAGCCAGAAAGTAGTGAGTCCCCATCCTGTTGTATAAACCAAAGTCCACGCCAGAGCTCCCAGCGCAGTTCTAAGGAGATGTTGCATTGTTAGATGTTAGAGTAAAACGTGGCTGTCGGCTTAAAATATTCTACAACATTATTTTGAACCAGAGGGGGTGCTTCCTGTAGCCCTGCCCCATATTAAGCCTCAACCAATACCACTGAGTCAGAAGTCACACAACACCAAGTTATATTCCAACAGGTTTGTTTGAAGTCACAGGCTTTTGGAGCATCGTTCCTTCGTCACCTTCGTCACAGGTTCATATGAACCTGTTGGACTGTAACCTGATGTCGTGTGACTTCTGACTTTGTCCACCCCAGTTCAACACCGGCACCAGCTCATCATCAATATCACTGAGACATTGTAACTTTACCATTTGGGACGAACTTGCTGTGAGCCACATTACTACAGTAACTACACTTCAAAATGAACCTCAGAGGCTGTAAAACACTGAGGTCATGAAAGGCACTACAGAAATATACGCTTTTTTTCTTGTCTGTTTCCTATTGAAACTCTCCCTCCTTCTGACTGTAACACTCTGTTTGACTATTTCAATGGGCTCTCATAGATTCCACCATCTGCCTTCCCTGAAATTACACTGGTCCCTGCTGCTCTGTTCCACAAACTGACCCATGTCCACTTACCCATCATTCCCTGAACCACATCGGCTCAATTTTAAAATTCCTTCCTTGTATTCACATCCCTCCATTGCCTTATCCCTCTGTGACTTCCTGCACTTCTTTGTGATGGAGCTGGTCTCGGTTAGCCAGGTTTTGACTGGATTGCAGATACTCAGTTTAACTGACCCAAGTCCCTGAGGCCACCTTAGAGCGCAGCCTGAAGTGCCAAACAATCATTCAATGGCTTTCTTGGGCATGTGTCTGATCCTCCTCCAAGGTGCCATCACAGCACTGTAACATAGCAAGCTTCCAATAGGTCCAATCCCTCTGCCAATGTTATCCCAGCAGTAGCCATGTTCCTAATTGGGACCACAGCACTTTTCAAAGTATTTACCCAGCACTTGGCTCAAAATCATTGTCTCAGCGATGTCCCTGGACAAGCAGAGTCAGCCATAAGCAGAATGGAAACCCAATCAAACTCATCCTTAGTACCACTTTCTATCCCCGCTCCTCAGCACCTGCAGGCTGCATCAAAATTTATAGTCAGTCAGCAACGCTGGAATAATGTTACTTTCATTTGGGTGCGCAGGAGATGTTGGGAATTACCTCACAGGTGCCACTTACATCTTTTCTAAACCCCTTCTTTCTTCCTTTATTCCTCCGATTATCATGTTTTCTCACTTTCTTTCAACCCTTTCAGACGCTCCGTTGCATTCTTTCGTCCACTTCCTCCTTCATCCTGTCCCTACTCTTGTTTAAACTGAATACATCTCAGGTGGAAGGTGTAAATTGTCTGTGATTTCCAACGTTTTCCTGTTTTTATTTCAAATCTCTACCATCCACTGTATTCTGCTGTTGTTTCAGTCCGGGCATTAACCTTCAGTCTTTGCTTGAACTTTATCAGCTTTTTGGCAGTTTGTGTTTACCCAATGAAGCTCATGCCACACAAATGCCAGGCAAAGATCATCTCCAGCCAGAGGGAATCTAACCATCGCCCCTTGGCATTCAATGGCATTACCATTCTGAATCCCACACTATCAACATCCTAAGGGATACCACTGAACAGAAACTGATTTGGGCCAGTCATATGAAAACTGAAGCAACAAGAGCAGGTCAGAGGCTATGAGTCTTGCAGCAAGTAACTCACCACCTGACTCCCCAGAGACTGTCTATAAGTCAGTAGTGGGATGGAATACTCCCCACTTCACTGGGTGACTGCATCTCCAACAGTACTCAAGAAGTTTGACAGAAAACTTGGCACCACATCCACAAACATCCCCTCTCTCCACCATCGATGCTCAGTAGCAGCAGTGTGTACCATCTACAAGATGCACTGCAGAAATTTACTGAAGCTCCTTAGACATAAATCCACAACCACTTCCACTTACAAAGGCAATATATACACGGGAGCACCACTCCCTGCAAGTTCCCCTCCAAGCCACTCACCATCCTGACTTGGAAATATATCGCTGTTCCTTCAGCTTTGCTGGATCAGAATCCTAGAATTCCCTCCCTAAGGACATTGTGGGTCAACCCATAGCACGTGGACTGCAGCGGTTCAAGAAGGCAGCTCACCCCCACCTTCTCAACTAGGGACAGGCAATAATAGCTGACCCAGTCAGTGACACCTACATCCTGTGAATGAATAAAATAAAATTTTGAGTCTTTGATCGCTCACTGGTTGGGATGTATGTCCCTGTCTGGAAATTCCACAGAGTGTGAGATTCTCCTGATTTTGTCACCATTGGCATAACCTGCCAACGTCTATCCCTTGCTAATGGAACAGAGTGAATTACCAAAAACACTTGTCAATGCCAGGCGAGGGTGCAGGTGATTACCAAAGTGTTCAGTCATACATCATCCTAACTTGGTCACTGGGTCAAAACGCTGGAGTTCTCTCCCTAACAGGAATGTGGGAACACATTCACCACACAAACTCTGACAGATTAAAAAGGTTGGTCCAACACCAGCTGTTGAAAGAGCAACTAGGGACTGGCAATGAAAGTCAGTTTTATCCATGGTGCAAATAACCCAAAAATAATTAAAGTGAAGCAGAAAAGCTTGTAAAAACCTTCATTCAGCATCTCAGGATCAGCCAAAGTGCGTTATAGGCAACAAAGTTATTTTTCATGTAGGTGAGGTGGCTACCAATTTGTACACAGCAAGCTCCCACAAACAACAATGTTATACGAATGAATTAAGGATTTGATCTCATTTACTGATCTTGATTATGGAATATGCTTACGCTCAGGACCTCAGGGAGCGCTCCCTGACTCCTCTTTGAAACAGCAGCCATCTGATCTTTAATGTCCACCTGAGGTGGGGAGACGGGGCCTCAGTTTAATGCCTTACCTGAAGGACAGCCCCTCCGACAGGGCAGCACCCCCTCGGCATATACCGAGCTGAGGGAATCTACTATACACAGCCAATTGGAATTTAATGAGACTGACAAATCATGGGTAACTAGTGCAGGCAGTGTTTCTGTCTTGCTGAGAATATACTGGCAAAGAATGTTAAAACAGGGCTGTAAGAGCTTCTACAAGTACATAAAAAGGAAAAGATGGGTGGTAAGGTGGCTCAGCGGTTAGCACTGCTGCCTCACTGTGCCAGGGACCTGGGCTTGATCCTAGCCTGGGGCAACTGCCTATGTGGAGTTTGAACATCCATCTTGCGGGGTTTCCTCCCACAGTCCAAAAACGTGCAGGTTAGGTGGATTTTCCATGGGAAATATTGGCTTATGAGATAGGGTGGGTCTGGGTGGGATGCTCTTTGGAGGATCGGTGTATATTTGATGGGCCGAATGGCCTGTTTCCACGCTCTAGGGATTCGATGATAAGTGAAAGCAAATGTGGGGTC
The DNA here is from genome assembly GCA_024137785.1 of Ginglymostoma cirratum. Taxonomy (NCBI): domain Eukaryota; kingdom Metazoa; phylum Chordata; class Chondrichthyes; order Orectolobiformes; family Ginglymostomatidae; genus Ginglymostoma; species Ginglymostoma cirratum. The sequence goes on along the minus strand of JAHRHZ010000008.1, from coordinate 18,219,196 downwards.
TATTGAGGCAAAGATTGGAGAAATGTAGACAGGCGTAGACATTAAACAAATAATTTGAATCTGTCTTCAGAGCAGAATGCACAATAGTCAAAAATCTAGTGACAGCGAGGAATTTAAGGCAGCAAAATAATTGTTTGGGGGTACAGAACTTGAGTATTGCTGAGAAAAGATTCATTTTGTCCAAGATGTTTGGCTTGCATTCATCAGGACAATTCACAAGAATGCAACTTCATGGGAAAAATCAACACTTTTACTGTATGAGAAGGTAAAGTCGATTAGTTGGCAAGACTCTGATTGGTCGAGGTATTGCCCAGGAGAATACATCACTTAACGATAGTTGACAGTTAACTGCTAGGCTTTGGTTTGAGTCCAAGATGAAAGCTTCAACAAAATGTGTTATTTTCAACAATACATGAGGATTTAATATACGTAAGAAGTGGCAAAGATAAAGCAATCATGAAATTAAAATGAAACTAAAAGCTGACAAATCCCCAGGGCCCTAGAATTTTGTTAGCATTAATTGCAGAGACAGCGGGTGCATTAGTTTGATCCTAAAGAATTCCCCAGAATTGTAATTTGTGAATCATCCAGCAGTTTGGAAAGTTGCAAGAAAGTTGTCATTCAAGAAAAGAGGGGGTAAACAGGGAACTACGGCCCCCATGACATCAACAGATGTTAGAATCTATTATCAGGGATATGGTTACATTGCCATTAGAAAATCATAAAATGATTAGTTGGCACTAGTTTTCTGAAAGTGGGATAGATGAATGACTGAGTGTTTGAGGGGTAGCTAGAATAGTGGATGCGAAGAGAGACAAGTGTATATGCTTATATTCTCAAAAGGAATTCAGTAAAGTCTCAAATGCTGGGTTGTTAAATAAGATTAGGGTCATGGCGTTGTGAATATATTAACGTGGATATATGATAGACTGAAGGTCAGAAAACAGGGAATAGGAGTAAATGGGCCATTGTTAGTTATGACAAGCAGCTCACAGCAAGGATCGATGTTGGGGCCTCAGCTATTAATAATCTATATTAATGATTAAGAGAAGTGGACTAAGTATAATGTATCCAAGTTTGCTGAAGGATGATGAGAAAGTAAGCTGTGAGGAATACGCGAAAGGTATTCAGTGAATAAGTATTAAGCTTTAATGAGGGATGGTGTGGAATTTTCCACTTTGGGAGGGAGAACAGAAAAGCAACGTTTTATTTGCAAACATGACAGCTTGGGAAAAGTAGAGGAACTTGGGTGCTACTGGCTGTGAATGTCAGAACATTTATGTTGGTCTGGGCATGAATTCAGAAGGCAAATATTAAATCAAGCTTCAGTGAAAATTGTTAAAAGCAATGGGGGGAGGGAGGGCGTATGGGTGCAAGGTTGTTGTGAAAGCATACCTGGGGAAGGTGCAGAGTTGTAATCCTCTCACCCGCAAAGAAGTTTTCATTTTAGAGGAAGTGGAATGAAAGTTCACGAGATTGATTGCTGGGATGGGAGGACTGTCTTTTCAGGAGAGATCAAGGAGAATGGATTTGTATTCTTGGCAGTTTAAGGAATGCGAAGTGACCTTTTTGGTGGCATTGTCGTGGTCCTGTCACTATTCCAGTAATCTAGAGCCCCCGGCTAACTTTTTGAGGACATGGGTTTGAATCCAATCATGGCTGATGGCGAAATTTGAATTTAGTAAAAAGCTATCCCAATGTTAACTACTGTTGATTGTTGTAAAAGCCCACCTCATTTGCTAATGTCCTTTACAGAGGGAAATCTGCCACCCTTACCTGGTCTGGCCTAAATGTGACTCCAGGCCCACAGCAATGCAGCTTACTCTGGGCAGTTAGGGATGGACAATAAATGCTGGCCCAGGCAGTGACAGCCATAATCCCATAAATTAATTTTTAAAAAAAGAATGTCAGAAGTCTTGTCAGAGGTTCAGAATGTGACCCACTGAGATTGCACCATCCTATTTGAAGCTGGTGGGGGCAGGGCAATATGACTGAGGTGTATAAAATTATGACGGGCACAGATAGGGTAGACAGGAAGGAACATTTTCCCTGGATGGAGGGTTAGGGATCAATCATCAGGCGATAAATTGAAGGTAAGGGACAGGAGGTTTAGAGGAAATGTGAGGAAATTTCTTTTCTCTTAGAATGTAGTTGGAATCTGGTGGAGGCAGAAACCATTTGTAACATTTGAGAAGGGTTTAGATGTACACTTGTGATGGCAAGGCATACAATTCTATGGGCCAAGTGATCAAAAATGCGGTTAGAATAGTAAGATGTTTGTTTTTAACTAGCACAGATTGGACGGGTCATAATACCTTTTTGGTGCGGTAGACCTCTATGACCATGATTCTATGACTCATTGCTTTGGAGAAAGAATGGAGCAGATGTGGAAGGATTTAGGCAAGTCTGATGGCTCAGGGATTAACACTGCTACCTCACAGCACTGGGGCACTGGGTTCAATTCCACCCTCAGGTTCCACTGCCTGCGTGGAGTTTGCACGTTCTCCCTGTGTGTGAATGGGTTTCCTCTGGGTGCTCCAGTTTCCTCCCACAGTCCAAAGATCTGCAGGTTAGGTAGATTGGCCATGCTAAATTGCCCGTAGTGTCCAGGGATGTGCAAGCTGGATGGGTTAGCCATGGAAAATATAGGGATGGTTTGCAGGGGTGGGGGCGCGGTTGGATCTGGGCGGGATGCTCTTTGGATGATTCAATAGCCTGAATCCACACTGTAGGGATTCTATGACTGGAGAAACTGGATTTGTTCTTGGAGCTGAGAAGGTTAAAAGGTTATTTAGTCGAGATGTTCAAAAAGACGGATGTAATTTGATAGAACAGGCAGGGAGAAATTATCCCCATGGATATGGACCCTGTAACCGATGCATTCAGACTTGAAATAATTGGTAGGGAAGCTCAGGAAAAAGATTTTTAATCAGATGATTGTTACAATCTAGAATCAATTGAATGACCAGTTGAAACTTGTTTAATAACTTTTCAAAAGCGATTTATGGAAATAATTGAAAAGGAAATGATTTCAGGGCAGCGGAGAGCATGGTTGGAGGTGGGGATGGGGTTTGGGACTAATTGGATAGCTCTGCTGAAAATCTGGCACAACATTGAGAGGCCAAACGGCCTCCTCCTGTGTTCGCAGATTCCGATCTCTTTATGTTTATTGCATTTTGAGTTATGGTCACAATCAGCAGACTATACACTGTCTTTAAAATAATGATGATTAAAGTAAAAATCAATGTTAGTTCTAACTCCTGATGTGAGATGCAATGATTTTTTTTGAGATGCCAGCGGGAAAGTCATAAAATACAAAGAACTTCCAATTTAATTTAGGAAAATCTATTTCAACATTGCAATAAGTAAATGGTTTTAATCGGATTGTGTGTGCATTTTTTTTAACAGAGATGATGTTGAAAGATTGGCATCTTGGACAGAGTAAAATAGAAAGGAAAGCAAGGAGTAAATCAGGAAATGGAGATTCTGATTGCTTGCCAGCCTGGATCTTAAAAGCCGAAGATCTGGTGCTGTAAATCAGAGACAAAAATAGAAATTGCCAGAAAAGCTCAGCAGGTCTGGCAGCATTTGTGGAGAGAAATCAGAGTTGACATTTTGGGTTGAGTGACCCTTCCTGAGATGACAAATTGACAGCACTCCAAGACCTTGTAATTTCAAATAAACCTGTTGGCCTATAACCTGGTGCCATCTGACTTCCGACATTGTCCACCCCAGCCCAGCACCAGCACCTCCACATTTTTCCCTCCTGGGCAGTGACTGAGAGATTAATTGCTAAATCCTGGAGACTCCAGACATTCCTGGCGGCTTAGTAACTGAGTGTGATCTAAACAGCAGTCTCCAGTTCCATTAGTGGTAATTCAGTGCCGTCAACAGAATTGGGGAATGATTGGGGCAGGGGAGGGGATGAAATGCCCATCTCTCTTCTCATCGACATTTCTCCTCGTGCATCGTAAAGGCCAGATCATCTTATTTTTCTTTATTTTTGATCATGGACCAGAATAGGAAAATGATCCTGCTATAAACCAGGGAAACTGTGGAAGGAGATGTTGCAGTTCTAAAGCAAGTTACTGGAACTCATTGTGAGTTATGTTTCCACTGTTTCTTTGGTCAAGCAGAGGGAGAAGATTCTAAGATGCAATGGCATTTTGGGTGTGTATTAGACCAAACTTTGCCCAGAGACAGCTTTCTGATTGGTTGGTGCAATTGTGGAGACCAGAAGAAATCAGCATGACAACAACTCTCTGATTGGTTCCTGGGCAGGCAGGCAGAGACAGTGTGAACAACAGAGAGGCCCAGTGTTTCACAGACAGTATCTCCCCCAGTGTCTCTCTCTCTGCCTCTGTGGTGAAGTAACTGAAAAGTGAGATAGCTAGCTATTTTCCCCCATTTGCTACTGGCTGTTGTGTCTAATCGATGACTGAAAGACCAAACAATTAATGTGCCAAGATAACAAGCATGGGGCTGGATGAACACAGCAGGTCAAGCAGCATCATAGGAGCAGGGATGCTGCTTGACCTGCTGTGTTCATCCAGCC
>JAHRHZ010000008.1:18191780-18211033 GCA_024137785.1 Ginglymostoma cirratum | reverse complement strand
ACACTGTTGGAAGGTCAGTACTGAGGGAGTGCCGCACTGTCAGAGGGTCAGTGCTGAGGGAGCGCCGCACTGTCTGAGGGTCAGTGCTGAGGGAGTGGGCACTGTCGGAGGGTCAGTGCTGAGGGAACCTCGCACTGTCGGAGGGTCAGTGCTGAGTGAGCGCCGCACTGTCGGAGGGTCAGTGCTGAGGGAGCACCGCACTGTCGGAGGGTCAGTGCTGAGGGAACCTCGCACTGTCGGAGGGTCAGTGCTGAGTGAGCGCCGCACTGTCGGAGGGTCAGTGCTGAGGGAGCGCCGCACTGTCGGAGGGTCAGTGCTGAGGGAGCGCCGCACTGTCGGAGGGTCAGTGCTGAGGGAGTGCCGCACTGTCGGAGGGTCAGTGCTGAGGGAGTGCCGCACTGTCGGATGGTCAGTGCTGAGGGAGCGCCGCACTGTCGGAGGGTCATTATTGAGATCTTATTGTGTCTGAGAAAGTGCAAAGAGGAGCCTCCATCGTTGCCTGTTCAGCATTTCTTCCCCAACCAATATATGCAAAGATAAACGTGAACATATTATTCATCCACCTCCTGTCTGTGGGATTCAGAAAACCACTCTCACTCCCAGCCGCATCTGAAGTATTTAAAGATTTTCAGCGTAATTACAAGACAATCACAAGTACAAATCATGCTTTTCTTGACTTGTGTTTTAAAGGGAGACTGATCTTTCACGTCCTGCTTAAATGCGTCGGACTTTCCCACAGTGAACAGTAACTGGGTCTATATTCCTGAACCTGCCCCTTGAGCTGAGGTCTCCAGTATGTCTTAAAGCCCCAAATACCACAGAGGAATTATCAGGAGGAAGGATTGGGATATGTGGTGAATTAGACTTATTGAAAAATTTAATCACAGTATCAAAACTTAGTCTGTCTCACTGCGCCCTTTGTTTCTATAGCAACAGTTACCACACACTTCATCCATCACTCGCAAGATGTAGCTACAGAAAAATTAATATTGCAACTTCATTAATTTTTCTGCCAAGTGGCACGGTGGAGGTCATCTCTGCTGGTTCTTCTAGTCAAACAACACACCAACTCCTCAATCTGTGAAACATTGGTCTGCTCCGAAGAATTTAATGTCACTTTGTTTAAACATGAGACAGTTCCTGAATGGCCTGTCTATATTCTCCCTAACACGTACCTGTGGTCTGTATTACCCCATGTTACCCATTCCGTCTGCGTTCGCTCATGTCCATCAACTCCTTTTCTGGCAGCACATTGATTTTGAAATTCTACACTCCTCCATGATCTTGTCTCTCTCCATGCCTGTAACTCCCTCACCACTTGATGATGCTTTTGTACATGAACTACTCCCATTCTGGCTTCTTATGTGTCACTGATTTTAAATTCATGCCTTAGCTTTAGAGCGTTGTTTTTCAGACTGGAGGTCTGCGACCAGCGGTGCGCCATAAGGATCAGTGCTGGGTCCACTGCTTTTCGTCATTGGTATAAATGGTTTGGATGTGAGCAAAGGATGTATGGTTAGTAAATTTACAGATGACACCTAAATTGGAGGTGTAGTGGACAGCAAAGAAGGTAACTTCAGAGCACAATGGGATCTTGATTAAATGGGCCAATGGGCCGAGGAGTGGCTGATGGAGTTTGATTTAGATAAATGTGAGGTGTTGCATTTTGGAAAGGCAAATCAGTGCAGGACTTATCCCCTTAATGGTAAGTTCCTGTGGAGAGTTGCTGAAACAAAGAGACCTTGGGGTGCAGGTTCATATTTCCTTGAAAGTGGAATCCCAGGTAGACAGGATAGTGAAGAAGGCGTTCGGTACGCTTGCCTTTAATGGTGAGTGCGTTGAGTACAGGAGTTGGGAGGTCATGTTGCGGCTGTAGAAGACTTTGGTGAGGCCACTTTTGGAATACTGCGTGCAATTCTGGTCTCCCTGCTGCAGGATGTTGTGAAACTTGAAAAGAGTCAGAAAAGATTTACAAGGATGTTGCCAGGGTTGGAAGGTTTGAACTATAAGAAGAGACCGAATAGCCTGGAGCTATTTTCCCTGGAGCATCAGAGACTGAGGGGTGACCTTACATAGAGGTTTATAAAAACATGAAGAGCTTGGATAGGGTGAATAGCCAAGGCCTTTTCCCTGGGATGGGGGAGTCTGAAACTCAAGGGCATAGGTTTTAGGTGAGAGAGGATAAATTTAAGAGAGACCTAAGGGGCAACTTTTTCATGCTGAGAATGGTGTGTGTATGGAATGAGCTGCCAGAGGAAGTGGTGGAGTCTGGTACAAGTGCAACATAAAAGGCACCTGAATGTGTATATGAATAGGAAGGGTTTAGAGAGATATGGGCCAAATGCTGGCAAATGGGACTAGATTAATACGGAATATCTGGTTGGCATGTATAAGTTGGACTGAAGGGTCAGTGTCTGTGCTGCGCAGATCTATGACTCTGGAACTCCTCTCCCAAAACCTCTCCCTCCCTCTCTATTCCCAGAAACCCGACTTCTTTGACCAACTCCTCTCCTTTAAGAAAATGCTGGGAAAGTGAAGTTGAGGATGATCAAATCAGCTGTGATCTCATTGAATAGTGGAACAGACTTGATAGACTGAATGGCCCAGTTCTATTCCTACTTCTTAAGCTTTCATACTGGCATTGAAAACTCGGCTGATCCTGGGTTGGTGGGACTGTCTTCTGAGGACAGGTTGAGTAGGTCGGGCCTGTATTGGTCAGAATTTAGATGAATGAAAGGTGACCTTATTGAAATATGCTTGATTCTTTGACCGGGTGATGGAGTAGATGCAGAAAGGTTGTTTCCCCTTATAGGATCAGAGGGCATCATCTCAGGGTTAGGGGTCATCCAGTTAAGGAGGGTCTTGAGTCTGTGGAATTCTTTACTGCTGAGGGCTGTTGAGGCTGGGTCATTAAGTTTAATTGAGGCTGAGATAGATAGATTTTTAATCAGTGAGGGAATTGAGGGTTATGGGGAAAAGGCAGGAGAGGGGAGTGAGGATGATCAGATCAGCCACGATCTCATTGAATGGTATAGTGGCTTTGATGGGCTGAATGGCCTAATTCTGTTCCGATATCTTATAGTCTAATATATGGCTTGGAATGACATTTTGTTTGATAGCGCTAGTATGATGTGCCGAGTGGTTGGTTTGCCACAATAAAAGTGCTACAAAAAAGTGAATTGTTGTTGTAGCCTTCTCAGTATGTCCACCTTGTCGATCTCCTGAAGGTACTGACTGTCAGTACAGCTACAAACTTCATTTACATAGCACACAGCCTGATTCACCATGAGGCAGAGGTCAGCGATGGGGCTAATCGGCTAGCGATGGGGTGTAGTTTGGGGCCTGGGCAGAAGGCAATGAGTTTGTCTTATCCCTATGTTTAATTGGACAATTTCTCAGCTGATCCAGAATCGGTTGTCAGACGGTAGCTTGGCATTACGGAAATCGAGAGGGGATGGTGCGGTTGCCATCGTACAATGGGAACCAATGTGTTTATTGGATGTCACCTAAACTTGCTCTGAAGAAGTTTCACTGAGCCCGAAAAGTTCACTCTGCTTTCTCTCCACAGATGCTGCTGAGTTTTTCTGGCAATTTGTGCTTATATTTTTGTTCAGAGAATCATACAGCACAGAAACAGGCCCTTTGGTCCAACTCATTCACTCAGACCAATTTTTCCAAACTGAACTAGTCCCATTTGCCAGCATTTGGCCCATATCCCTTTAAACCCTTCCTATTCATGTACCCATCCAGATGTCTTTTATATGTTGAAATTGTACCAGCCTCCACCACTTCCTCTGGCAGCTGGTTCCACCCTCTGTGTGAAAAAGTTGCCCCTCAGGTCCCTTTTAAATCTTTCCTCTCTCAACTTAAAATATGCCTCACTAGTCACGAACACTAGGTGGTTGAGGAGTCTTGTTCAAAGCAAGATTTACAGGTTTCTTTTCATCGTGGGATGTGGCCATCACTGGCTAGAACAGACTTTACACTCCCATTCATAATTGACCTTGAACTCAGTAGCTGGGCTCAACCATTTCAGAGGGCAGTTTCGAGGCAACCACATTGCTGTGGATCTGGAATACAGACAGGTCAGACCAGGTAAGGAGGGCAGGTTTCCTTCACACCTTATTCAGGAGCAATGTGCTTTAAAAGCAATCCATGGTCACTGAGACTAGCTTTATAGTTTGTAGCGCATTGATTGAACTTACATTTCACTAACTACTGTGGTAGGATTTAATTCATTCCTACAGAGCTTTAGCTGAGGTCTCTGGTATATTAGCTCTGTGACGTTACTGTTATGTTAATGCTACCACTGGCCTGACCATGAGTGTATTCGCTCGGTGGGCTTTATGGAGGTCAATGCAGCTGAATATTAAAGAAATGTTTTGTACGGAATAAGAAATCAGCCTCTTGGAGAGGACAAATAATCTCCTGATGGCACAGAATTTCAATATTGGTATAAAAAAGACACATTTTGTCAAGGCTTTTCATCTGGTGCTCATCAGGACAGTTTGCAAGAATACCAATTCAATGGGGAAAGCTGATGGGTGGCAAGTGAATTCCAATTGGTAACAGTCTGAATTCACCCATTAATGCAACATCCTGACCAACCGGAGTCAACCTGCCTGGTTTCAAAATGCAAAAAGTCTAGCTGTTGTCTGTCAATCACCAATGATGCGTACATTCCCAGTGGCAATGCCTCTACCAATCAGAATCCACTTGCCACCATCAGTCCTTTCCTTTCATGAAGTATGAATGTTGGCTTTCCCCCCCTTCAATTGGTATTCTTGCAAAATATCCTGACGTAGAGCTTCAACAAAATCTTTCTCCTTTTCAGCAAAGCTTCCAAACTGTGCCACTGGATGTTAAAGGAGACATTAGGAAAGATGTCAACTGATGAATTACAGGAATGTTGCAGAACAGAAGGAGACCATTCAGCCCATTGTGCCTGCACTAGTTCTTCAAACAAGCATCATTACCTGCCTCCAATTTCCCCCTTTTTCCACCATACCCTTGCACATTTTTTAATTTAAATAATCATCAAATGCCCCTTTGATTGCCTCAATTGAATCTGCCTCCACCATATTTTCTGCAGTGCATTCCACACCCTAACAGCTCACTGAATAAAAAGGTTTTTCAATTTAAGTCTGTGCTCTCTCGTTCTCATTCATTTTATGACAGGGAGCAGTTTCTCCCTGTCTGTCCACTTCTCTCAGGATTTTGAAAATCCATGCAAGAGGGGAGATTGTTATCAGTTTGCTTTCGTCAGTAGAGGCGTTAACTCTGAGTGAGCAGGCTAGCCTTACCCTGAGCTGACACTCCAGTGTCAAACAGAGAGGCCGCTGTCTTTTTAGATGAGATGGCAAACTGAAGTCCTACCCGGCCTCTCAAATGGACATAAAAGATCCTCCAACATGTCTGTCACGTGCTAGCCAATAGTCCTGCCTCAGGCAACATCGCTCAAAGCAGATTAGCTCCTGGTTGACTGATTGGTTTGTGTTGGAATTTGCTGGCTGCAAATTGGCCGGCATTTGTGTCTAAGTAATTAGAAGGAACCCATTGACTGGAAGGTCATGTTGGGACGGTGTAAGGATGTGTAACACACGACACAAATGGGCACTCATTCTCTCCGTCACAAAGTTGTTGGATTTCCTGCACCGGCTGCTGTACCAGATCAAAGCTTCTCTTAACGAGCAGGCACAGAATGGGAGACCGTTAATCCAACCTGAAAGTTCGTGAGTATTTGAATCTGAAAATAGCACTGTCATGAAAAGCCTCCTCTTTCAGTGACTTTTGCTGGAATGAAATGATCCAGTTGTCAGGCTGGTGGCTCTAAGCAGTGAGAATGAACGTGCCAACATATTTGATTCCTGATTCGAAGACTTCAACCTGATGAAAGTACAAGGTCAGACACTCATTATAGCAATTAGGACGTGGGACAATAAAGGGAGCAAGCCAATGTTAGCAGGTTGAAAACTCCTATTGTTATGCTTTCTCTTTGATCTGTGAAGCCTTTTCTAAAAATTCTTAGCTAGCGCCAGAAGTCAATGCATACTCTCGCAGAATCAAAACGACAGTAGAACGATCTTAGTCAAAAACATTGTTGCTCACTTTCGTCTGTATTCTTTTTGAAACCTATGCACAGGAGCACCTCAGGAGGCCGCTGCGTTGTGTTTGTGCAGCCTGGCAGTCTGGAAGCAGTGATGAGGAATTTAACTCAAGGGTATGGGCAACAGAGACAATGAGGACTGCAGGTGCTGGAAGCCAGAGCCAATAGATGTGGAGCTGGAAGAGCACAGCAGGTCAGACAGCATCTGAAGAGCAGGAAAATCAACGTTTAGGGCCGAAACCCTTCGTCAGGACTGGAGACGGGGAGGGGGGGCCCAGAAATAAATAGAGGGAGGGGAATGGGGCGGGGGTAAGGGTAGGAGTGATGGTACAAAAGCAAAGTTGCTGGAAAGGCTCAGCAGGTCTGGCAGCATCTGTGAAGGAGAAAACAGAGTTAACGTTTTGGGTCCGGTGACTCTTGAGTGATTTCTGTTTTCTTTCTGTTCTGCCCAGTAGCAATTTCCTCGTTGGCACAATGGCTTAAAATGCTCCCTTTGTGGCCAAGCCTCTGCCTCAGAAACATCCCTTTGAAACGAAGATTGTCACTGTCCTTTTAAGGTGGGGTGGGTCATTGCCCCTTTAAGGGGGTCTAGCTTTATACAGCGGAAGGCTTAAATTGAATGAATGGCTGGCGCACATTGTGATCTGAAAGGGTATGATGAAAGCAGTGATTTACAATGCAGTGCATAGCTGTAATTTCATATTTTTAATGTCAGAATAGGATTGTGAGAAGTTTGATTCAAGCACGGAACCAGTCAGTGTAAAACAGGCAGGTTACCAAATTCAGCCTTTGAAATTTACCAGAGAACCCCTGCTGCAAATCCAGGAGCATATTAATGTGAAATAAATTAAATTGTTTCACTAACATGTAAGTGCTGCAGCGAAATGAAACCTGCTGGGAAATCCAGGACAAACACCCCCACCTGTTTATGACTGATTGATTTCGCTAATCACTCGTTTTAATTCTACTCAATCTGTTCCATATTATCCTCCTGTCTAACAATGCTCCTTATGAATAAACTGGCCTTATCAGATTGGTAGGTCTTCCACCGTCAGCAAACCTGCAACCAGTCTTCACCTGGAAAAGGACAAGGGCAGGGGCACATAGGATCCCTATTAGCTGGAAGCTCTACCTCACCATGTCACACGCACCAGCTTGAACTGGAAATACATCAGAACTAAAAACAGAAATTGCTGGAAAAGCTCAGCAGGTCTGGCAGCATCTGTGGAGAGAAATCAGAGTTAACGTTTCGGGTTGAATGACCCTTCCTCAGACCTCTGGGTATGTAGTCAATGGAGTTTAGAAGGATGAGGGGGGAGCGATCTGACTGAAACTTACAGAATACTGGGTAACCTGGATAGAATGGACGTGAAGAAGGTGTTTCCACTAGTAGGAGAGACTAGGACCCAAGGGCACAGCCTCAGTGTGAAGGGATGACCATTTAGAACTGAGATGAGGAGGAATTTCTTCAGCCAGAGGGTGGTGAATCTGTGGAACTCAGGGTTCTGAGGAAGAGTCACTCGATCTGAAAAGTTAACTCTGACTTCTCTCCACAGATGCCTGGTCCTGTGGTGTAATGGATAGCACTTTGGACTCTGAATCGAGCATTCTGAGTTTGAATCTCGTTAGAACTTCTAATTTTGGGGCAGCACGGTGGCTCAGTGGTTAGCACTGCTGCCTCACAGTGCTAGGGTCCCGGGTTCGATTCCAGCCCCAGGTGACTGTCTGTGTGGAGTTTGCACGTTCTCCCTGTGCCTGTGTGGGTTTCCTCCGGGTGCTCCGGTTTCCTCCCACAGTCCAAAGATGTGCAGGTTAGGTGGATTGGCCATGGGAAATTACCCATAGTGTTCAGGGGTGTGTGGGTTATGGGGGAATGGGTCTGGGTGGGATGTTCCAAGGTGTGGACTTGTTGGGCCAAAGGGCCTGTTTCCACACTGTAGGGATTCTAGAACAGCCTCATGGCAATAGACTGCAGTGCATTATGAAGACAGTTCAGCATCATTGGCTAAATGAAGGCAGAGCAGTGGGGAGAGCAATAGAAAGACATGGGTGAGTTAGTTTGGGACCTGAATACTGGAGGGTAAATTTCAGAAGGAGAGGAGGTTAGGAAAAGTGGGAGTGTTGGCTCTCTCCATTAATGATGGCATTGGCACGATTGAGAGGGATAGCCTAGGTTCAGGAAACTAAAACGTAGAAGTGGTTCCATTAGTGATAGAGTTCACCCTGCAGTTTGAGAGGGAGAAGCTGGAATCAGATGGAACAATATTACAATTGAGTAAAGGCAGCTACAAAGACTTGAGGGAGGAGCTGGCTGGAAGGGGACCCAAGCAGGGAAGATGGTGAAGCAGGAGTTTCTGGGGGTAATTTGGGAGGCACAGTGGGAATTCATTCCAAGGAAGAAGAAACAAACAAAGGGGTGGATGAGGAAACCATGGCTGACAAGGGAAGTCAGGGACAGTATAAACACAAAAGAAAAAGCATGTAATGTGGTGAAGATCAGTGGGAAGACAGAGGATTGGGAAGCCTGTATTGACCAGCAGAGGATAACTACAAGATGAGAAGGGAGAAGATGAAATATGAGGATAAGCTTGCTAGTAATATAAAAGAAGATTGTAAGAGTTCTTTTAGATATTTAAAAGGTAAGAGAGAGGCAAGAGTGGACATTTTCCAGGGGTTCAATGAGGCTGGTGCAGTAGTAATGGGGAACAAAGAAATGGATGGAGGAACTGAATGGGCACATGGCACCAAACTTTCTGGTAGAAGGCACCAGGAGCATAGCAGAACTTCAGGAGAGTCAGGGGGACAGAGGTGAGTGTAGTGGCCATCACTAAGGAGAAGGTGCTGGGGAAGCTGAAAGATCTGAAGGTGGATAAACCACCCAGACCAGATGGACTACACAGCAGGAATCAGAAGGAGATAGGAGTTCCTTGAGGAAATAACAGGTGCTGTGGATAAAGGGGAGCTGAGGGATGGACCGTACTTGGATTTCCGGAAGGAAATTGGTAAGGGGCCATGTCAAAGTTTACTGCGAGGAAAAGCCGGTGGTGTGGAGGATAACATATTGACACGGATTGAAGATAGGCTGGCTAACAGGAAGCAGAGAGTAAGCAGACATGCTCTGGTTGGTAAGACATAATGAGTGCTTTTTTTATCGCTGATGGGATGAGGGCATTACTGGCTAGACTAACATTTTTGTTGCCAACACATCAGAGGGCAGTTGAGTCAGCTACATTGCTGTGGGTCTGGAGTCACGTGTAGGCCAGACCAGGTAAGGATGGCAGTTTCCTTCGCTAAAGGACATTAGTGAACCAGATGGGTTTTTCCCTTGACAATGGATTCATGGTCATCATTAGACTCTTAATTCCAGATTTTTATTGAATTCAAATTCCACCATCTGCGAATGGTGGGATTCAAACCTGAGTTCCCAGGTCATTACCGAAGTCTCTGGATTAACGGGCCAACAATAATACCACCAGGCCATTGCCTTCCCCCCTGTGCCACACAAGGATCAGTGCTAGGCCTCAACCTTTCGCTATTTATGGATGGAATTAAGCCACACATCAGTCTTGATCCAATTGAATGGCAAACATCAGAATTAGGAACAGGAAAAGGCCATTCAGCCCCTTGAGTCTGCGCTGCCATTCAGTAAGATCATGGCTGACCTGTTGAACTCCATATTCCCATCAACGTCAAATAACCTTTACTCCCTAACCTGACAAGAATCAATCCAACTCTGCCTGAAAAAATATTCAATGTTCTTGCCTCCACTGTCTTCTGAGGCAGGGAGCAGACTGGAGGGGCTGAATGGCCTCATTCTGTTTGTATGTTCTGGAGAACAGAAGCAAATCCTGGAGATATTAATGTCTTAGAGGCAGTTTAGAGAAGGGTCAGTTGACCGATACCTGAGCTGGAAGAGACATTGTATGAGGAAAGTGTTGAATGGAGTTTGATCTCATTGAGAGTGTAATATCCTGAGGGAACTAGATGGAGTGAATGCTGGTATGATGTTTCCCCTTGTCGAAAGGACTAGAAGACAGGAGACAATTTAAAAATAGTTTGTCATCCAATTAAGGTGGAGCTAAAAAGGAGTTATTTTTCTCAGAGGGTCGTGAGGCTCTAGAATTTCCTTTTCCTGACAGCAGTGAAGGCTTTATCATTGAATTTGCTGAAATTAGCAGTAAATAAGATTCTAAAACAAGGGAGGCAGAGGTTGTCTGGGAGTAGGCAAGAGATTGGAGCTGAGGCCACAATCGGGCCAGCCATGGTCTTATTGAATGATAGAACAGGCTTGAGGGACCAATAGGGGCAATACGGCGGCTCAGTGATTAGCACTGCTGCCACAAAGCACTAGTGACCCTCGGGCAACTGTCTGTGTGGAGTTTGTACATTCTCCCCGTGTCTGTGTGGGTTTCCTCCAGGTGCTCCGGTTTCCTCCCACTGTCCAAAGATGTATAGTCCATTTCCCAGACCCCCACCCCACACTCCAGGCCTTGTTACCACACAGCCTGCCACTACATACTCCCTGTTGTTAGTCACTAACAGTCCCCATTAACAACTATTCACCCTCCCAGCCTGATCATTAGCAACTCCTTTGTCTGTCCAACTGTCTTTCTCTCTCTTTGGGCTCTATCCTATCGTTAACTCCCTACTCCACCCACCTCCCTATTTTCTGCATGTAAACTGACGTTTTCCCAGCCACCATCAGTTCTGAGGAAGGGTCACCGGACCCGAAACGTTAACTTTCTTTCTCCTTCACAGATGCTGCCAGACCTGCTGAGCTTTTCCAGCAACTTAGTTTTTGTTCCTGATGTACAGGCTAGGGTAGATTCTCCATGAGAAATGTAGGGTAGGATGCTCTTCAGAGGGTTGGTATGGACTTAATAGGATAAATGGCCAGCTTCCACACTGTAGGGATTCTGAGATCAATGATTGCTTATTGTTACTTCCGTCTGTGGTAATGCAGCATTTGTGGTTGTGAGAGAAACAGCTGGTTGAAAGGCAGTGCCTCACTGTCCCCTGCACAACAGCAGTGAGGTCAAAGCCGAGTCCCATCTCACAACAGGGAGAAACAACTGGTGGTGGTTTATCCTGAGGGCCACCGTGCCTCAGACAGAGAGAGGGTGGGAGGTCACTGTGTAACCTCAACCAGTATAGGAATGGGACCCACAGCATTAGCATCAATCTGCATTGCAAACCAGCTGCCCGTCCAACAGCACTAAATGTGGACAGAGTGTTTAGTAACTGCACTCTCTGGGTTTGTGAATTTGAAGGTCTGCCTGGACCAGCTCACTTCACAACACATGCTGCTTCAATCCCTGGTAAATGAGGTTTTATTGAAATTTGGGTTTGACAACCCAACAGAAGCTTCAGGATTAACAAACTGGAAATTTTTGAAAACTTTGAACCACAGCATCATTTAATATTGTGTAGGTGCAGATGAGGGTCAATGGAAAAACATTTGTGCCACTGATAATTAGACTCCAGATTGTCAACTTCATTATTGTGTTCCGAGTACGTGCACAGAACATAATCATTTATCTCAATAAATAAGCATCACTTGTACTTTCTCCTTCTCCAGAAAAAGGGAGAAACAAACAGAGATTATGCACTAAATGAAGCAATTTGATGGGTTTATTGTGGTTTATAAAATCATGAGGGGTATAGATAAAAGGAATGACAAGAGTCTTTTCCCTAGGGTGAGGGAGTTCAAAACTAGAGGGCATATTTTTAAGGTGAGTGGAGAAAGATTTCAAAAGAACATGGGGGGCAACTTTTATTTTACACAGAGACTGGTTTGTGTGTGGAATTAATTGTCAGATGTTTTAAGTGTTGGATAGGGGTTCAGTTGCAATGTTTAAAAGATATTCGGATAAGTTCATGAACTGGAAAGATTGGAACGTACACGGACCAAGCGCAGGCAGGTGGGAATAGTTTAGTTTGGTTGGACTGAAGGGTCAGTTTCCAAGAAGTATGACTCTGAGTCTATGATTGTGCTATGATTAGCATTCTTGCCTAAGAGTTCATTGGGCACAAGTAAAAATACGACCCACGAGACTGTAATTGAGGCTCACATTCCCTGTGCCGTGCTGAGGAAGGGCCATATTGTCAGAGTTAACGTTTGAAATGCAGCTACTTGTCCACTCATGTCGGAATAAAAGATCCCTCGCACTACTCGAAGAAGAATAGGCAGTACTCCCCAATGTCCTGGTCAAATGTACCCCTTGAACCAATATCTCTAAGTCAGATTGTTAGGTCACCTGGTTGTTGTTTATGGGATCTTGCTCTGTGCACCTTCATTGTCATGTTTCCTACATTAAAACTTTGACCGCCTTTCACAAAGCACTTCAGTGGCTGAGGCGCTACGGAAATGCAAGTGCTCGTTTGCAGATCCTACTCAATGCGACTGAAATTGAACCAGGAGCAGGAGTAGGCTGTTCAGCCTCTTGGAGCCTGCTCCACCATTCAGCACAATCATGGCTGATCTCATTTCGGCCTCAATTCCACTTTCCATAACCTTTTAACACATTACTAATTAAAAATCTGTCTTTCTCCCCCTTAAATTTACTCAATGTCCCAGCTCCCACCACACTCTGGGGTAGCTAAGTTCACTGATTTATAACACTTTGAGAGAAGTCATTCCTCCTCATCTCTGTTTTAAATCTGGTCCTCCTTATCTTAAAACACTGACCTCTCATTCCAGATTGCCCCACATGTGGAAACATCCTCTCTATGTTTGCTGTGTTGATCCCCTTTGGCATCTTATAGACCTCGGTTAGATGAATTCAATAATTTGTTCTTTGATCCTCATTTCTAGCCTTGAGTTGGATGTAGTTTGGAAGAGCCAAGACTTTGGGTTTCATTGGGAAATAGGTTCAGCTGACACTGGCCATCTCTCTCCCTCTCTCGGGGTAAACAGTCACAATGCGCACTGGTTCATGAGAGAATGTTGGCTGACGCAGCCTGAGCTCCATGCCTTTCCCCAAAAATGTCACGGGTTTGTCAACATTCGCCTGAAGCAGCGCGACGTGGCAGATGGGGCTTGGATTAATATCTCTTTCAAAATGTCAGCTTAGATTAAGTGCTCAAGTCCTGGATCTGTTTGACCCTACAACCTTTTAGCTTGAAGCGAGAGTGCAATCAGAGGTGCCAAAGTCAGAAGAATGGAACAATATGCTATCATTCTGGGCACTCTGCTAAGCAACTCTTCCTGGGCCAATACGTCTCTCCTGATAAGTGGTGCCCAAACTGAAAGCAACTGAACCTTGAAGAGTTTTATTGGATTCCAACATCCCTTTTGATAAGTACAAGTCAACACCAGTAACTTTTTAAATTATTGCCCAGTGATTTTGACCTGAATCATAGAATCCCTACAGTGTGGAAGTAGGTCACTTTGGCCCACCAAAACCCTCTGAAGAGCAGCCCAACACAATCCTAGCCCTATAACCCCACATTTCCCATGGTTAACCCACCTAACCTGCACATCTTTGGACTGTGGGATGAAACCCTCACAGACACAGGGAGAATGTGCAAACTCCACACAGACAGTTACCAAAAGGTGGAACCAAACCCATGCCCCTGGCACTGTGAGGCAGCAGTGTTAACCACTGAGCCACCGTGCCACCCTAACTCCCTGTTCTTCCACCAGTTCAAATGTCTCGCCATTTAGAAATTTCTCTGTTGTAATGACTAGGCATCCCTTAATCCATAGAATGTGCAATGGACCTCTCACTGATCTTGAATTTCTATCTCCATCCTAACACCACGTACTGACGTAATCCTTCTGCTCTTCTGGCTCCGGCCTGCTTTGTAAAAATCCCACTAAAATAAAAAAAAGAACTGTGAACACTGGGAATCTGAAACATAAACAGTCGTTGCTGTTGGAACTCAGCAGGTCTGGCAGTGTCTGTGGAGAGAGGAACAGAATTAATGTTTCAAGTCCGGTATGGGCTGATGAACACAAACTTTGGTTCTGAAGAAGGGTCACTGGACTCGAAACGTTAAATTTGTTCCTTTCTCCATAGTTGCTGGTTTTGTTGCAAACCTTACTGTTAGCCCCATCACAAGGATCTTTCAGTAATTGGAGTTCTAAGCTTTGGAATCCTTTCTGTCCATGTTATCTGCCTACTCTGGGTTGGAATTTACATTCGTTCAATGAAGTACCATGGTACCATTACCTGCGGGAGATTTACTGTACTAAGGAGTTGCTAAATAAATGCAATTTGATGCTTTTGTAGTTGACAGGGATGAAGACAGCACACTGGCTTTGCATTTAAGCCCTTTAATGAAGGACACTATAAAATTAATTTAGAGCTTTAATTTCTGACACATTTTTAGACCCAGACACCCAAAAGAAATTTGGGTCTATTTTTGGACCAAGTATTCCCTTCTGATTCAAAAACAGAAGTTGCCAGAAAAGCTCAGCAGCTCTGGTGGCATCTGTGAAGAAAAAAAACAGAGTTAACATTTCGGGTCCGATGACCCTTCCTCAGAACTGAGAAAGGGTCACCGGACCCAAAACGGTAACTCTCATTTTTTTCTTCATAGATGCTGCCAGAGCTGCTGAGCTTTTCTAACAACTTCCGTTTTTGTTCCTGATTTACAGCATCCGCAGTTCTTTCGGTTTTTAATTCCTTCTGATTGGTTTGACATCTCGAGCAGCTGATGCGCTGTGGACAGGAGAGACTTGAAATGGTGACAAGGCATTAGGAGGTAAATTTAGACTAAGTAAATCATTCCATGCCCTTTCACAATGATCTTGATCATTTCCAGCAGGTTATTGGGGCATTTTATCATCCTGTCTAGTATTTGTTATTTAAAGGACTGAATGGCCTACTCCTGAACT
Source organism: Ginglymostoma cirratum (assembly GCA_024137785.1). Classification (NCBI taxonomy): domain Eukaryota; kingdom Metazoa; phylum Chordata; class Chondrichthyes; order Orectolobiformes; family Ginglymostomatidae; genus Ginglymostoma; species Ginglymostoma cirratum. The sequence goes on along the minus strand of JAHRHZ010000008.1, from coordinate 18,196,085 downwards.
GAAGTTTTATTCATGTTCATTTCTGTTTGTATGATCTTACCCAAAAGATTGCAGTCTCTGTCAATTCTCTCCAGAAAACTTCTCAACGCTGTGGGACAACTCAAAATGTTAACTCTAAGATGCAGACTCATTGAGCTGATGGTATGATTCTCGAGATAGATAGATGTCTGTTGTGTGAGGAATATTTGGAGATCTAGTACAAGGCAATTAAATAAAGTTGAAGTACTGATTCACCAAGACTTAAATTTTATTTTGTTCATTCACAGGATTTGGGCATCTCTGGCTAGGCCAGCAATTATTACCCATGCTTAATAGGTCAGAGGGCAATTGAGAGTCAACCACATTGTTATGGGTCTGGAGTCACATATAGGCCAGAGCAGGTAAGAATAGCAGTTTAAAAACTGAAAGAACTGCAGGTGCTGTGAATCAGAAACAAGAGAAATTGCTGGAAAAGCTCAGCAGGTCTGGCAGCATCTGTGGAGAGATGCAATTTCTGTTTTTCTTTAAGGATGGCAGTTTCCTTTCCTAAAGGACAGTAGTGAACCAGATAGATTTTTCCAACAATCCACAATGGCTTCATGATCATTAGATTCTTAATTTCAGATTTCTTTTATTATTGACTTCAAAGTCCACCGTCTGCCTCAGCAGGATTCGAACCCTGGTCCCCAAAACATTAGCTGGGTCTACGACAGCCAGGGCAGGCTTGAGGGGCTGAATGGCTTCTGCCTGTTCCTGCGGCCACTGACTTTAGGGGCCCGATCCTCAAAGAAACACATTGATTTTTGATATGCACTTCCAGATTTCAATCCAGACGACAAAATGCAGTGTCTCGAGGCTGGTGCAGAAAATGACTGCATGCCCACATTTATAAAATCACTCATCCCTTTCTTTCAGCTCATTGGTAATGTGAAGACTGGGATGCATTCCAGCTCCCAGTTTTGCAGAGCTCACTCTTGGCTCCGATCCACTCAGCTAACCTAATTTGGATAAACACGGATTTGTGGTGAGGATCGTGTGTTTATCCCCAGCTGATACAGACAAACAGGCAGGAAGCAGAAAGCAGCAGTCAAAGACCATGTTGCAGAAACATTAGATTAACTACAAGGCTGTTCAGTTTACAAATCCAGGAGAAAGCAATCCGTTGGCGCTCCTTGGGGCTGTGGCTGCGATTCCAGGCCAATTATAACCAGTTTAAGCTCCTCACCATTGAAAACGCATTAGCCTAATCGATCCTGATTAGCCTTGTGCTTTTTTCTGGTGCCAGACTCAGTTAAGACAAATGAAAACAGGACGCCGTTGGTGGTAGCCTGGAGAGTAAGCCTCGAGAGTGTAGAGTAAAGGGTTAACTATACCTTTACTCCAAGATGTGGAGGTGCTGGTGTTGGACTGGGGTGGGAGGGGGGGGCAAAGTCAGACTTCACACAACACCAGGTTATAGTCCAACAGGTTTATTTGAAATCACAAGTTTTTGGAGTGCGGCTCCTTCGTCAGGTGAGACCTGTTGGACTATAACCTGGTTCTGTGTGACTTCTCCCTTTATTCCAAGACTAGTTACACAGCATGTGCATCAAGAGCTGTGTTGTAATGATATGGATCACATGGAGCTATGACCCTTGTTTTTGGTGTACAAGAACACGGTGGCTCAGTGGTTCACACCGATCCCTTACAGCACCAGGAACCCGGGTTCAATTCCACCCTTAGGCGACTGTCTGTGTGGAGTTTGCACATTCTCCCAGTGTCTGTGTGGGTTTCCTCCGGGTGCTCAGGTTTCCTCCCACAGTCCAAAGATGTGCGGGTTAGGGTGGATTGCCCATGCTAAATTGCCTGTAGTGTTCAGGGATGAGCAGGCTAGGTGGGTTAGCCATGGGAAATGCTGCGTTGCAGGGATAGGGTGAGGTCTGGGTGGGATGCACTTTGGAGGGGTGGTGTGGACTCAATGGGCTGAATGGCCTGCTTGCACACTGCAGGGATTCTGTGATTCTCTTACCTTCCCTTATATGTTGCTAAGCCAAATAAAGAGTGCTGACCTCCACTGACGTATTTAAAACAACTTTTATCACCATCCTGACCTGGAAATACATTCCTTCAGTGTCGCTGGGTCAGAATCCTGGAATTCCCTCCCATTCTGGGTGTCTGATGGACAGCAGCGGTTCAAGAAGGCAGTTCACCACCATAAAGGGAATTAGGGAATGGGCAAAAAAATCTGGCCCAGTTTGCGATGACTCCTTTTTTTTTAAAAAATTCATTCACAGGATGTGGGCATTGCCAACTAGGCAGCATTTCTTGCCCATGCTGGAGGGCAGTTAAGAGTCAACCACAATGCTGTGGGTCTGGAGTCACATGTGGACTTGATTAGGTAAGGACAGCAGTTTCCTTCCCTAAAGGAAACCAGGTAAGATTTTCCCCAACAATCACAGTTATCACAAGACTCTTTTTTTTGCCTACTTTTATTGAAATCAAACATCACCATTTGCCATGATGGTGTTTGAACACAGCTCCCCAGAACATCACTGGATTAACTGGCTTAGGACTGAATTGAGAAGGAACTTCTTCACCCAGAGGGATGTTAATCTGTGGAATTCCTTGCCCAGTAAAGTAGTTGACGCTACTTCAGTAAACATTTTTAAAGCCAAGGTTGATATTTTTTTGAACAATAAAGGAATTAAGGGATACGGCGGGTAAGTGGATCTGAGTCCACAAAAATTTCAGCCATGATCTTATTGAATGGCGGAGCAGGCTCGAAGGGCCGGACGGCCTACTCCTGCTCCTAGTTCTTATGTTCTAACAGTCCAGCAGAAAAGCCACTAGGCCATTGGCTCCCTCGGGTCCTGAATGGATAGTAAAATTCCCACACGTGATCCTACTATAGACTGCCCGGTCCACCAACAGAATATTCGGATAGGACATTTTAGAAAGACCAGGAAATCAACAAGACAATGTAACAAAGAAGGAAGATAATTTAAAAAATATGTCGGATGTATTTGAAAGAATTCAAACTTTTCAATCTTAATCCTGTGGGATGCAGCCCCACTCCAGGGATATAAGGACAGAGTTCCAGGCTGATACCTGGTGTGTAGCACTGAAGGAAAGCAGCATTGTCAGAGGTGCCTATCGAATGAGATTTAAACAGAGCTCCTCCCAAGCGAATATAAAAGATTTTATGACCATTTGTGGCAGGAAGAGCTGAGGGGTGTGCCACTATGTCCTGGAGCCAGTATTTATCCTTTGATCAATGACATTGCAAACAGTTATCCACTCATTGTTGCATCGCTGCCTGTGAGAGCTTTCTGCACCCAAATTGGGTCCCATGTTCCTACACTACATCATTGACTAGCCTCAAAAAATGTACATTGACTGTGGAGCGTTTTGTATTAGTGTCACGTCAGTCCACAATGAGTGACGGTTGCTGTTTATTGGTAGATTAGCTCAGTTGGCCGGACAGCTGGTTTTGCAATGCAGCGTTGTGCCAACAGTGTGAGTTCAATTCTCGTACCAGCTGACATTATCACAAAGGCCCTGGCTCTCAACCTCTCCCCTTGCCTGAGGCATGGTGACCCTCAGGTTAAACTTACCACCAGCTGTGTCTCTCTGATGAGAGGGCACTCTATGGTCAGGTGGGTCTATGGTGACTTTACCATGTTACTATCGATCAGGGAAGAAGTATGCCTGAGGGCTACATTAGTACCTATAGAATATCGGAGTCGCTTCAATTAGGAGCTGAAAGATTAGTTAACAGATGGTTATGTTTGGGATTCAGACATGAACATTACTGTGTTAAAGGCTTCAGTGTGACAGCTACAAAAATGTGACTTAGCTAGCTTCCTTTCTCATTCAATGTTAAAGGAAAATGTGAAGGGAAAAGGATCTGTGCCTCCCTGATAAGGTTTAGACATTCTGACCCACTTGCAGAGTCATTTTGGCAGGTTCTTGCAATATTTACCAGCTTCACACTTTATTGACTATAAATCTTCTTCGCCCCACGTGAAATCTAAACCAATTACAATGACAACAATAGCATTATTTGCAATTTGTTACAGACACAAACAGAAACACACACACACACTCTCTCTCTCTCTCTCTCTCTCTCTCTCTCTCTCACACACTCACACTCACACACACTCACACACTCACACTCTCTCTCTCACTCACACACTCACACACTCTCTCACACACACACTCTCATACACACTCACACTCTCTCTCCCACACATACACACACACACTCCCTCTCTCTCTCTCTCTCTCACACACACACTCCCTCTCTCTCTCTCTCTCTCTCTCACACACACACTCCCTCTCTCTCTC
>JAHRHZ010000008.1:18156721-18176465 GCA_024137785.1 Ginglymostoma cirratum | reverse complement strand
GACTTGTCTGCCTCCTCTCCATCTCTCCTCTCCTCTATCCATCTTCTATCCGCCTCCCCCTCTCTCCCTATTTATTTCAGAACCTTCTTCCCCTCCCCCATTTCTGATGAAGGGTCTAGGCCCGAAACGTCAAGCTTTCCTGCTCCTCTGATGCTGCTTGGCCTGCTGTGTTCATCCAGCCCCACGCCTTGTTATCTCGGATTCTCCAGCATCTGCAGTACCTATTATCTCTGATACAATTTATTTAAACCCTATAGTTAAAATACAAACAAAAGAAAGCGGAATTTAGAATAACTTAACTATTGGAAAACTTAACCAATCAATAGATACAGTACCTATTACTAGTTAACTGCTCCAATATAGTAACATCCCATAAACACGCCCCTTGGGAAAAAGGCAAAATCAGGCACAAATTCTCACATGCAGTTCTCCATTCCAGGAGGAAATAAAAAATATCAAGTGAAAACATCAGGGAAAGTAGCAACTAAGAGAAATTCACTAAAGCTCCAACTCTTTTGAGACCCCAAAGGCCTCTGCTAAAAACTAATCCTAAAACCTGAAAAAAATATAGAAAGTCTGGTGTGTGAGAGCTGGCCACACCCAGGCTGCTTTCATTGTTCCAAGCTAAAATAAATACAAAGGCCTCAGAATTTATTTACTTTCTTAAAGACAACCGCTACCATTGCCTTACAACCTCTCTCCAAAAACAAAACAGGATAAAATAACCTCTTAAAGTGACAGTATTGTGACATCTATACCAAAGGTGTTCCAAAGGGCAGGATTGAGGATCCTGGAAGGCAAGCTAGGAACGAAATTGCCACTTGGATGAGATCCTAGTTCCTGGCAAAATGAAGAAGGAACAAGATCAGAGGGTCCAGGAGCACTGCAGAATGCAGGCCTTCCACTAAATGAGAAAAGATAATTCTTTGGAATGATTTTGAGGATGTATCATGTATGAGCAAGATCGTGATGGGTCTGAGGAAGACAAGAGCCATCTATGAACTTCTGACACCAAAGTGTGATGCACAGAGCTTCTTAAACATGATGAATCGAGTGGGAGAATTTATTTCCAACTTTGCCAGCATTATTCTACCCATAAGAGAGCTTTGGAAGAAAGGCCAGCAGCTATATTGTAGTCAGGAACAGACTGCAACTTGTGAAACAGTTAAGGACAGGTTACTTTTTACTGATACTCCAGCACATTAAATCTTGGCTTATCCACTCTAATAGCCACTAATGCGTAGCAATCCATATAGTGTGGAAGCTAGCCATTTGGCCCATTGAATCCATACCACAGCTCTGAAGACCATCCCACCCAGACACAGCTCCCTACCTTATCCCTCTAACTCTGTATTCCCCATGGCTAACCCAGCCTGCACATTCCTGGACACTAAGGGGTAATTTAGCATGGCCAATCCACCCTAACCTGCACATCTTTCACCTGTGGGAGGAAACCGGAGCCCCCAGAGGAAACCCATGCAGGCACAGGGGAGAACACGCAAACTCCCCACAGACAGTTGCCCGAGGATGGAATGGAATGCAGGTCCCTGGCGCTGTGAGATAGCAGTGAGCTACCATGCCTCAACCAGACATCTAGAAGCAATCCTTATCACAGTGAAAACTGACTGTAAAACAAAACCAGTGCATTTTACATGGACATGGAGACTGACAGAGGTCTGTAACTGTAGAGAAGGAAGCATTGGCAGTTATATGGGGTGTAAATGAGTCTCAGATTAACTCAGTGTGCTGAAACTGAGACAGACTACAGGCTTTGGCAGCATCAGGGGGAATCCTACACTCCTACCTTCCTCTCCTCTGCCAGGTTGCCAGCTGTGCCCTCTCTGCCCGTTCAGTGTTTAGCTCTGGTGTGACCACCTCACTGCCTGTGCTGTCAACAACTTGCTCGGTATCCCAGGATCTCTACCTGCAGCTCCAGCTCAGCAATGTGGTTCTCCAGTAACTGCAGGTGCATGTGTTCATCAGGTAAGTTAAATTACTTTATCATATTGGCCCTGACTTTCACTTAGAACCATAGAATTTTGCAGGACAGAAGGAGGCCATTCGACCCATCATGTCTGTACTGGCTCCTAAAAGACCAACTCAGCTAGTCTCACTCTCCAGCCCTATTTTCATAGCCCTCTAACTTCATCATGTTCAAATATATGTCCAGCTTTCTTTGGAAACTTCCTATGGAATCTGCCTCCATCACTCTCGCAGGCAGCGTGTTCCAAATCCTAACAACTCTCTGAGTACAGACATTTCTCCTCATCTCACTCCTTGCTCTCTTGCTGACAATATTGAAATTGGGACCCCTAGTTACAGACATACCAACGAGTGGAAACAGAGTATCCTTCTTTATCACCTCAATAAGGTCACCTCTTAATCTTCTCTGCCCCAAGGAGACTCTGCCCAATCTCTCTAACCTTTCCTGGCATCTAAAACCCTTCATTTCTGCTAGCATTCCAGTTAACCTCCTTTACACAAGGTCCAGGACTTTAACATCTTTCCTTAATTAAGGTGCCCAGAACTGAACACAATACTCCAAGGATTTGTGGAGGTGTAGAAGCATATCCTTGCTTTTATACTCTATGTCTGTATTTATAACCCTGGAAAGATCCTTTAAACCCTTTGTAACAACTGTTTCAACTTGCCTTGCCACCTTGAACCCTATGGTCCCTCTGCTCCTGTACTCCCCTCAATGTTGTACCTTTGAGCCTCCATTGTCTCTCTGTGTTTCTTCTATCAATGTGCATCGCCTTAAAGCACTGAGATGGTGGTGGAGTAGAGCTCCTGAGTTGGGGTTTGTCTGCTCTGACCACTTCTCTTTTCTTGTGTTTCTTTCTTCCCCTTATCCTTTGCCTTTCTCTTGTCCTGAGCTTGGACGAGGGATCCCAGCACAGACTCGTGGTGGTGGTTCAGCGAGCCCTTATTTACTTACTTTACCAGGGCGAGTGCGGCACCTGGCATCGGAATCGGCGGCTTGCTGCATCGGCAGAGGGCGACGGGGGCAAGGTAGGCCCAGCGGAGAAAGATGGCGCCTGAGGATCGGCAACTTTGTTGCTGGTGGGGGTCTGGTGCTGGCAGCGGCAGGAAGGCATCACAGCGGCAGCGACAAGGTGGGCCCAGCGGCAAGAGATGTGACTCTGACGTTGGGTGGGACTGGGTCAGGTGGTGGTGAGGTGTTGGCAGGGGAGAATCGGCCCAGTAGCGAAAGATGGCACCTGAAGAACGGCCACTTCAATGTTGGTTGGGTTTGGCATAGAAAGCGGTGATGCGGTGGAGGTGGTATTGGTGCTCAGGTTTTGTTGATGAGCTGGCTCAGGACTGATGGACTCTCTTTATGCGATATCTTTCAATCGCTTTCATGTTTGCACAGTGGCTCGCACTGCTGCTTCACAACACCAGGGACCAGGGTTCAATTCCACCCTCAGGTGACTGTCTGCGTGGAGTTTGCACATTCTCCCTGTGTCTGTGTGGGTTTGCTCCAGTTTCCTGCCACAGTCCAAAGATGTGCAGGTCAGGGTGGATTGGCCATGCTAAATTGCCCCATAGTGTCCAGGGATGTATAGGTTAGGCAGGCTTTGGGAATGGGTCTGGGTGGAATGTTCTGAGGGTCGGTGTGGTATTGGGCTGAATGCCTTTTTCCACACTGTAGGGATTCTATGGAATATTCACAATCGCACCCAGTGGAAAATCTTTTTGCTGTGTTTTACTACTTACCTCACTGTAAAACACATGCGACAGTGCGATCATTCAAATTTCAAATTCACAGCATTGGTACTGAGAGAAATCTAAAAATTGCCAAAGATTGCGGCGTTGGGCTGATGAGCTATGATCTGCCAAAGAGGATGTTCCAGGCAAGGTTCAAGTAATAATGCACCTTCTCCAGGGCAGCAGTTTTGGTTCAACTAGGAAGAGAAGATCCTTTTCTTGACGAAGAAGTAAATGTTTACTCGACAGTGGCGATCAAACGACTTGAGGAAAACCTGGGAGAAATTCATCCATCGCAAAAATCTGATAAGGAGGACAAAAAGGACAAACAGCCCTCTTTGTATGAGTAAGTCGAACTATAGTCCAGCAAACCAAGTGACGGAAAGGTACGGGGAGTAAACAAAATAACCCCTGACAATACTGGACGATTTATTCACGTACGACTATAGAATAAGTAAAGCAAAGTTGGTGCAAAGAGAAATTGTACAGAGTCTCCATGGGGAAAGGCTAACTGTCACACGCAGCACAATGATCAATGCAAAGACCAGGCTTTTCGAAAGAGAAACTGGATTACATTTCACCATGACAACCACGGACCTCACACATCCAAGTGCCTACAGAGTGAGTGATTGAATCTGGATTTCCGCAAAACGGCACGGAACACTAGCTACAGTTTGTTCGATTTTTAAGAAAAGATATTTTTTATATGAGTTGACTGTTACTCAAGAGGGATAGAAGTGACAAGACTTGATTGAGTGACCAAAGCATTGAAAAGGAAACTTGTGATACAGAATGTCTCAGAGGAATTAGTGTCAGATACCGGGCCCTCACTGTCAGATACCAGGCCCTCATTGTCAGATAATGGTCCCTCACTGTCAGATACAGGGCCCTCACTGTCAGATACCGAACCCTCATTATCATATAATGGTCCCTCACTGTCAGATACAGGGCCCTCACTGTCAGATACAGGGCCCTCACTGTCAGATACTGGGCCCTCACTGTCAGATACCGAGCCCTCATTATCAGATAATGGTCCCTCACTGTCAGATACAGGGCCCTCACTGTCAGATACGGGGCCCTCACTGTCAGATACAGGGCTCTCACTGGCAGATACCGGGCCCTCACTATCAGATACCGGGCCCTCACTGACAGATACCGGGCCCTCACTGTCAGATACCGGGCCCTCACTGTCAGATACCAGGCCCTCACTGTCAGATACCGGGCCATCACTATCAGATACCGGGCCCTCACTGTCAGATACAGGGCCCTCACTATCAGATGCCAGGCCCTCACTATCAGATACAGGGCCCTCACTGTCAGATACTGGGCCCTCACTTTTAGATAAAGGTCCCTCACTGTCAGATACTGGGCCCTCACTGTCAGATACTGGGCCCACACCGTCAGATACCGGGCCCTCACTGTCAGATACAGGGCCCTCACCGTCAGATACCAGGCCCTCACTATCAGATTCTGGGCCCTCACTGTCAGATGCCGAGCCAGCACTGTCAGATACAGGGCACTCACTGTCAGATACTGGGCCCTCACTGTCAGATACAGGGCCCTCACTGTCAGATACTGGGCCCTCACTGTCAGATACCGGGCCCTCACTGTCAGATACTGGGCCCGCACTGTCAGATACAGGGCTCTCACTGTCAGATACCGGGCCCTCACTATCAGATACCGGGCCCTCACTGTCAGATACCAGGCCCTCATTGTCAGATACAGGGCCCTCACTGTCAGATACTAGGCCCTCACTGTCAGATACAGGGCACTCACTGTCAGATACTGTGCCCGCACTGTCAGATACCGGGCCCTCACTGTCAGATACTGGGCCCTCACTATCAGATACCGGGCCCTCACTGTCAGATACCGAGCCCTCACTATCAGATACCGGGCCCTCACTGTCAGATACAGGGCCCTCACTATCAGATACCGGGCCCTCACTGTCAGATACCGAGCCCTCACTATCAGATACTTGTCCCTCACTGTCAGATACCGGGCCCACACTGTCAGATACAGGGCCCTCACTGTCAGATACTAGGCCCTCACTGTCAGATATCAGGTCCTCACTGTCAGATACCGGGCCCTCACTGTCAGATACCGGGCCCTCACTGTCAGATACCAAGCCTTCACTGTCAGATACTGGGCCCTCACTATCAGATACCGGGCCCTCACTGTCAGATATCGGGCCCTCACTGTCAGATACCGAGCCCTCACTATCAGATACTTGTCCCTCACTGTCAGATACCGGGCCCACACTGTCAGATACAGGGCCCTCACTGTCAAATACTGGGCCCTCACTATCAGATACTGGGCCCTCACTGTCAGATACAGGGCCCTCACTGTCAGATACTGGGCCCTCACTGTCAGATACCAGGCCCTCACTATCAGATACAGGGCCCTCACTATCAGATACCAGGTCCTCACTGTCAGATACCGGGCCATCACCATCAGATACCGGGCCCTCACCGTCAGATATCGGGCCCTCACTGTCAGATACAGGGCCCTCACTATCAGATACAGGGCTCTCACTGTCAGATACCGGGCCCTCACTATCAGATACAGGGCCCTCACTGTCAGATACCGGGCCCTCACTGTCAGATACAGGGCCCTCACTGTCAGATACCGGGCCCTCACTGTCAGATACAGGGCCCTCACTGTCAGATACAGGGCCCTCACTATCAGATACAGGGCCCTCACTGTCAGATACCGGGCCCTCACTATCAGATACAGGGCCCTCACTGTCAGATACCGGGCCCTCACTGTCAGATGCCGAGCCCGCACTGTCAGATACAGGGCTCTCACTGTCAGATACCGGGCCCTCCCTATCAGATACAGGGCCCTCACTGTCAGATACTGGGCCATCACCATCAGATACCGGGCCCTCACTTTTAGATAAAGGTCCCTCACTGTCAGATACTGGGCCCTCACTGTCAGATACTGGGCCCTCACCATCAGATACCGGGCCCTCACTGTCAGATACAGGGCCCTCACCATCAGATACCAGACCCCCACTATCAGATACTGGGCCCTCACTGTCAGATGCCGAGCCCGCACTGTCAGATACAGGGCACTCACTGTCAGATACCGGGCCCTCACTGTCAGATACAGGGCCCTCACTGTCAGATGCCAAGCCCGCACTGTCAGATACAGGGCACTCACTGTCAGATACTGGGCCAGCACTGTCAGATACAGGGCCCTCACTGTCAGATACCGGGCCATCACTATCAGATATCGAGCCCTCACTATCATATACCGGGCCCTCACTGTCAGATACTGGGCCCTCACTGTCAGATACCGGGCCCTCACTGTCAGATACATAGCACTCACTGTCAGATACAGGGCCCTCAATTCACGAATGGGGATTTCTGGGAGTTTACTTTGAAGACAGATATCTACCAGGTCTCCAGTTTGTCCTCAGTTGAACAGAGACGCTGAAAATCAATGATGTATGCTCATCCAGATTTGGAATTATTCCTCCTCAATTATGTAGAAAGAGCCATTGAAGGCTGAGTACTTAGTGGCTGAACTGTTAATGGCGAAACTGTTAATGGAAAAAAAACAGATGTATTGGTTTTAGAACACAGCCTCAGGCTAAAGACCATGAGAAGGTGGAAAGAATGGAGAAAGACCACAGATTGAAGAACTACTTTCGTTAAATTTTGTGGTGTTGGCACCGAGTTGACCTCACTGACTATCAGGTTGTTGATTGGGGTTGTTAACTTGGGCCAATCAGGAAAGCCCTGGGTGACCAATATAATCAGGAGATTATAATCTCCTCAGTTGAGGGGCCTGACTCTGAGCTGGTCAAAGCCAGTGTACTGTGTGCTAGTAAATAAAAGGTGACTTGGTAACGGGGTACTGGTCTCTGGGCAGTTATTTCAAGCTGTTTTGAAGAGGTGACAAAGAAGATAGATGAAGGCAGAGTGGTAGACATTGAGTATGTGGACTTTAGCAAGGCCTTCGACAAGGTTCCGCATGGGTAGACTGGTTCATAAAGTTAGATCCATGGGATCCAGTGAGAGCAGATCAACTGGCTCAACAATAGGAGACAGATGCTGGTGGTTGAGGGTAGTTATTCGGACTGGAGGCCTGTGACCAGTGGTGATCGGTACTGCTTTTCATCATTTATATAAACAACTTGGATGAGAACATAGGATGCATGGTTAGTAAGTTTGCAGGTGACACCAGAATTGGAGGTGTAGTGGGCAGTGAAGAAGGTAACTTCAGAGTACAACTGGATCTTGATTAGTTGGGCCAATGGGCCGAGGAGTGGCAAGTGGAGTTTAATTTGGATAAATGTGAGGTGTTGCATTTTGGTAAGGCTAACCAGGGCAGGTCTTAATGGTAGAGCCCTGGGGAGTGTTGCCAAACAGAGAACAATGGGTGCAGGTAGATCATACATTAGTAGGTACAAAATAGCCTGTTCACTGATAGGTTTCAGAGCACATTGTTTTGAGAAAGGGCCCCACTCTATTAACTCATCCTGCATGCTACTTTTCTCTAACTTGATTTGTCCAATCTATATGAAGATTAAAATCTACCTGATTACAGTAATATCTTTCTTACAAACACTAATATTTTCTTGATTTATACTCTGTTCTACAGAGTAGCGACTGTCAGGACAGGATTGATAAGCCATCTGTATAAGTGACTTCTTCCCTTAATAATTTCTTATCTCCTGACAAACTTGTTCTACATTTTGATTCTTTTCCAAAATGTGAAATAGCCTGCAATGGCCACCCTTATGCCAATACCTTTGTAATGGTCATTTAAGCATACTTTCACTTTTTGCTATCAATTCACTCCTCTTGTAACGCATTCGCATGAAAAATTCTTTAGTTCTATTATTTATAATTTTCCAACACTATCCCTTCCTGCTTATTTGGCAATTATTCTATCACCGAGCACAGATCAGTTGGGCTAAATAGTCTAGGTTGTAAAGTCGATGTCATTTCACATAATAACAATCTATGAAAAGCATTCACTACTCAATAACTAAATAGGACAGGGCTATGATTAGCAGACCGTAATAAATGTTTACAGAACACTGAAAGCCAACTGAGCTCAGTTCACCACTTGTGTCATCACTCACGTAGTGTTCAATCACCTCGATTCAAATTAACCAAATTGCAATTTTCTTGCGGTATATAGCAAATTTAAAAAAAGATCCATGCCTCCCTTTGAGAGTCTAGTTAAACTGTTCTAATTTCCACTTAAAAACAAGCTTTCTACAAATTCCCAGTCTGTTCAGAACATAAATCCTACTCTTCTGCCCTTTTGGAGATTTTTTCCAACACATTCTCCAAATTGAACATTCCACCAGCATCAATTTTAAGGGCAGCACAGTGGCTCAGTGGTTACCGCTGCTGCCTCACAGCACCAGGGACATGGGTTCAATCCCAGCCTCGGGTGATGTCTGTGTGGAGTTTGCACATTCTCCCTGTGTCTGTGTGGGTTTTCTCCGGGTGCTCTGGTTTCCTCCCACAGTCCGAAGATGTGTAGGTCAGGGTGGATTGGCCATGGGAAATGCAGGGTTACAGGAATAGGATAGGGTGGAATGTCCTTTGGAGGGTCAGTGTGGACTCAATGGGCTGAATAGCCTGCTTCTGCACTGTAGGGATTCTGTGTCTCCTGGTGAGCCTGTAACCCATTTGTTAGGTTGACTCTCAGACATTCAGCTTCTCCTCTCATTGTATGACAAACCTTCCTGCATCTTTGGATGGTCTTGATGTCTGCATTTTTTTTTACCTTATTCTTTTCCTGGATGTGGGCACCACTGGCAAAGCCAGCATTTGGTGCCTATCCCGGATTACATTGGAACTGAATGGCTGGCTCGGTCAGCCACATTGCTGTTGGTCTGGAGTCTCATATGGGCTGGATCGGGTCAGGATAGATTTTCCCAGAAAGGCCCTCCAGGAGGGACTGCCACTTGCTGGAAAAGGGCATTAGTGACCTAAATGGATTTTTTTTACAAGAATTGGTAATAATTTTCATGATCGCCATTATTGGGACCAGTTTATATTCCTGTTTTATTAATGAATTAAATTTCCATCAGCTACCTTGGTGGGATTTGTATCAATGTCAACAAAGAATAACGCTAGGCCCCTGGATTGCTAGTCTCCCTCATAATATTATATCCCCTCTCTCTTGTTCTTGCTTACCCAGGCTTTCTCATGTTAAACCTCATAAGGCCCAAAATTTTCCATTCTAGATTCCTTCCTCCTTCCTGCACCTGCTGCTTGTGAAATTTGCAACAAGATCTGTTATTTTAATCCAAGGATCTCAAAGAATGCCACACCTCTCCTCAGCCAATCTTCTCGTCAACCCAGTCCTCTCATGTAATCGATGTGTTGATCATTTCCTCCTCTCCAATTTTGCTTCTTCAGCTCTTTCAGACTTTGTCTCAAGTCAGGGACACACCACGTCTGTTACGCTTGTCACAAAAAATACAGACTTCTGATTTTACTATTTACTGGACTAATGGCCGTGATGGTCTACCTAGCATTCCCTCTTGTTCACCCTGGCCTTAGTTGGACATTGACACCATTTTGCTTCTTCTCTGCCTTTCTACAAAAGCCCCTCAGCCCACACATCAGGGATACCCACCCACTCTTCTTCTTCTTCTCTTTCTACCCTCGTGTTCTCCTGCAACTGTTGCTCAAAACAGCCTGTTGGATCTTCCCCTCCTAAGTCTGGAATTGACTGTCTTTCTCTCTGTAGCTGCACTGAGCAATTCCTGAGCTCCCAGTTTTGGTTGAACGTACCCCACTGTGCCTTTCTGGCTGATTGTTGCTGGGAGATGTCACACAGCATGTTGAAAGAGTTTTCCAGAAAGTGACATTTCCTGCTTGAGGTGCATGGAAAATCTGACCCTTTCTTGCTTTTATTTGGTGATGTTCTTCCACGTTTCTTCTGGGCATAGCTAAGTTATTCAGTTACAGTGAATTACCTTCACAGAATTATTATGGTGCATAAGGAGGCTATTCAGCCCATCTTGTCTGCACTGGTTCTCTTATCTAATAGTAATTTCCTGCCTTTTCCCCATGTCACTGTGTACCATCACTATTCAAAACAAAACTCCAATGCCCTCTTGAATGTGTCTTCCCAGAATTAGAAACAATTACTCTGTATTTGTTTTCCTTACAATTTTGAACATTTCTATTCAATCATCTCTTAACCTGAAGTGAGCAATACCAGCCCTGCCAGTCTTTTCACATGGTTGAAGCTTCTCATACATACTGCCATTCTGGTGAATTGCAACCTGACCCCCCCAACACCCTCTCTCCATTCTTCACATCCTTCCTAAAGGCAGACATCCAGGAGGGGGCACAATGCTTCAGCTGATGTCTACACCATGTTCTATAAAGGGTTAGTGTAACTCTTGTACTCCATGACTCCGTTTGTAACAAAAATGGCAATGAATTAGGCGCAGGAATAGGCCATACAGTCCCCTAGAACCTGCCTGACATTGAATAAGATCTGGCCTGATCTGACTGTAAACTCAACCAGCCTCCTGTTTGAATTCCAGCACCTGCAGTGTTTTTTTTTTGACTGTAATCGTTGGAAATAAATCTGTTTAATGTTGTGAAGATGGAACAGATCCCAGTTTTAATACCCCAGATACTTTAGGTGATAACATGGGGAACTGAGGCAGATGTTTTGTGTTCAAAGGCAGCCATTTTGCCTTGAACAAAAACAAAAGGCTTGTAAACTCGGGAGGATTTTTGTCGTGTGGTTCACAGTTTGAGGTGTAAATGTGAACAAGTGAAGACGTATCGACTCGAGTGTCTGAAAGTCAATATTGCAGCAATGTGCTGAGTCAGTGTTATTTTTTTAATTCACTCATGGGATGTTGGCATCTCTCGCTGGGACAGAATTTATTGCCCCTTCAGAAGGTGGTGGTGAGCTGACTTCTTGAACCGCTGCAGTCCATATCCCAGGGAGCAGAAAGTGACCCAACCTCAGGTGGCTTCATTGGGCAAAATGTGACTACTCTGAAACACCTGGGTACATGTGGCTAGGATGCTATGCAAATGCAGGCTGTGAATTTTCACTGGAGCAAAGCAGAATAGAGAAACCTCAGTGACAGGGCTGGTGCTTACCTCAGGCTGACAACTGTAGATCCTCAGAAGAGATTGTGAAGACACTGCGCTACTGAAGGCCTGGCCTCCCGGGGACTGTGCCTGATGTTGTACCTGTGACAGGATGTGAACCTACCACCCACACAGTCTCCATGTGGTATAACAAACACAAGCTGCTTGCTGCGAGCTACAAATAAAGGAGGTGGTTCATTAGCAGAAACGCAGCCAGCTCTCAGCGAGCTTAAACATAGGCTCAGAGAATCAGAGGACCATTCGGCCCATCGTGGCTGCTGTAGCCCTTTGAAAGTTGTTTAATTTGGCCGCACAACCCAACATTTTCCTTCATTACCTGAAAATCAATCCTTTTCAAATGTCCAACAGCCTTTTTAAATTCCCGATGAAATCGACTGTTTTGTCCTCCTCCTGCAGGCATTGTGTTCCAGATCATAGCAATCCCCTTGTTATGAAGACAAATCTGCTCCTTTCCCCACTAGTTTATCTGCCAATTATTTCCAAGCTCTGACCCTATGATTAACAGCTCACTTGTTAAAGGAGATACTTTCTCCTAATGACTGTGACACACATGCAGTCTAGCGAGAGTTCAGTCTGTCAGAGGTACACCTACACTATTCCCTTAGCAAGACCTGCTCCTGTTTGAGACACTCATAATGTTGGGCAGACCACATTGATGTGTTCCATTAGGGTAGCTGAGCAGTTCAGGGGTGACTGTGCTCCTCACCATTCATTGTATTGTTGGGTACAGCCGTACACATGCTGCTCCATTCACTGCTACTGGCATTTCATCATGCTTGAGGCCAGGCAGTGAGTGTCAGCAGTATAATCTACTACATAGGGCATCACAGATGAATCCAGAAACCCCCAAACAGCACAATGACACACAGGCTCACTTGCACTCATACACGCACATGTACACTCGTACTCACACACACACTTATACAAACTCACACAAACTCTCACACACACACACACTTACACAAACTCACACAAACTCTCACACACACACATAAACTCTCACACGCACACTTACACCAACTCTCACACACGCTTACACCAACTCTCACACACACACACATGTTTACACACACACACGCTTACACAAACTCACACACACAGACGCTTACACAAACTCACACACAAACACACACTCACAAAAACTCTCTCACATGCACATGCTTACATAAACTCACACAAACTCTCTCACACACACACGCTTACACAAACTCACACACACACGCTTACACAAACACACACACATACAAATGCTTATACAAACTGACACACACACAAGCAGCATGTTTATACAAACTCACTCACACCCTCACTCTCATACACTTGTATACACACAGATACACAATTAGATACACTTATGCTTACACACAAACATATTTACACTCACACGCACACTTACACTCACACCATCACACACACTTGTACACACACACACGCACTTACACAAACTCAAACACTCACATACGCTCACACACTCTTATATTACACACACACACAATTACACACACTCAAACACACAAACACATTTACACACACACACACACACACACACACGCACACTCCAATGTTAATAAAAACCCTTTCCATGAGCATGGGTTCCAGTCATTCTGAGCTTGTTAAGTGTTTTGCTGCTTCACTCTTTCATGAGCTGTGGACATTGCCAGACAGGGCAGCATTCATTGCCCATCCCCAATTGTCCCTTGAACAGAGTGGCTTTCTGTTCCAGAGGGTAGTTAATAGCCAACATTGATGTGGGTCTGGATCCATATGTGGGTCAGACCATGTGAGGACAGAAGATTTCCTTCTCTAAAGGGCAGTGGTGATGGAGAGAGTGGGAGATGGTGTTCTTCTACTCACATCACCGGAGCAGCCCCCTCGTGGCCTGGGTTCGAATCCCACCACAGCAGCTGGTGGAACTTATAGAGACTTTCAGTGACGGTCAGTATGAAACCTATTGTTGTAGGAAGTCTGTAGGCCAGGCAGGTGGAGGTGCTGTACTGCCTTGGCCAGGACGGTGAACCAGATGCATGCTTACGGTACCATCACTGAGACTGTCCTTTCAATTCCAGGTTTATGAGCTGGAATATTAATTCCACCGGCTGCTGTGGTCAGTGATGACCCCCCCCATCACCAGAGGCTGTGAGCTCACACATTTTTAACCCAGTGACATGACCCCCACACACTCCCCATTACTGCTCAAATCCTACAGTCTGCATTTCTATAGCACCCTTTTCAACACCATCCATTGGCCCACCGAAAAGCATTTGAGTCCAAGAAACTAGCAGAGTGTGCACAGCAAGATCCCACACACAGAGCAGCGTGGCAATTAACCGATCCAACCGGTTCTCGGCGATGGTTGTGGTTGCGGGACTGGCCCAGGAGGCCCAGGGGAGGCACTGTGCCCGTACTGAGAGTGGGGTGTGATCCTTGGGGCACTCTCTGAGCCCTTCCCTCCCATTCGAGAGGGACAGACGGGCTCTTGGTCTGACTGAAAGACAGATCCTCAGACATGGCCGCTGTGGGACATTTAGCCGCCGATGTCCCCCGGCATGGGCCTGAAACACACAACTTTCCGACGGTGAGGTGACGGGTGTGTGTGGAGGTGGGGATTAGTACCCAGCAAGTTGAAGCAGACACAGTCAGATCGAAGGGGACTGTCGCTGCCAATCTTACGTTCTAGCTGCATGAGAAGAGTTAACTGCCTGAGCACAATAAAATCCTTTCCTGACACTAGCTCAGTGGGACCTGTCACTGTGGGTATGTATTATTCTGCTCAGTCAGTGAGAATCTCCCTGATAAGCTTTTGTCTGGGTTTGACTGTGCACTTTAGCCTGAGAGACTGGGCACAGCGGAGCCCATACACGCACACATCCCTCATCAATTCCAGTTCTATTCAATTGACCAACCCTTCGTTTCTAATAAATAATTTTACTCCGTCTTATTCACCGAGTTCATAGGAGGAACAGAACCACAGGAGTCCCGCAGTGACACAGGCGCAGCTCTCTCTTTGACTGGCAGACATTGCAGAGTTTAACAGATTCTGTTCCATTGTGTCCACACACTCACTCATACACTCACTCACACATTCACTCATACACACTCACACACACACACACACTCAGACACACTCACGCACACACTCGCTCACACACACACACACACACTCATACACACACATTCACTCACACACACACTCATACACACTCACGCACACACTCGCTCACACACACACATTAACTCACACACACACTCATACATACTCACTCACACACACACTCACACACACTCATACACACTCACGCACACACTCGCTCACACACACACACACACTCATACACACACACACACACTCATACATACTCACACACACACTCATACATACTCACTCATACACATTCACACGCACACACACATTCACACACACTCATTCACACACAGACACTCATGCTCACTCACTTACACACACGCTCACTCACATACACTCTCAGTCATACTCATACACACACACTCATACACACTCACCCACACACATTCACTCACACAGACGCAAACACACTTACACAGACACAGACACACACACACACACACACACACGAACATATACAGGCCCTACACAGACGAAATGTACAATCCTTACAAATTAAGTACGGCTCAGTCAGTAATGTTCTCACCTCTGTCTGGGCAGTTGTGGGCATTGCATTCCACTGTAAACTCTTGAGCCAAATATCCCGGCTGCTCTCCCCATTCAGCACTGAGCGAGTGCTGCAGTGTCGGGAGGATCTCTATGAGGTGTGAACCCAATTTCCCATCAGTCCTTTTTAGCTAGACATTAAATATTCCATGACACTACTTGACAGTGGTCGCGGAGTGCCAATGTCATTAGCTAAATTATCAGAACCATAGCCTAATGTCCTGGGAACATGACTTCATCTACCACCATGGCATATAGTGGGATTTAAATTCAATTAAATGCAATCTGGTTCCTTAATACTCCCCATCCACAGGAACGTTGTAGACCCTGTGTCACTCATTTCGAGGAGGGTTAGGGATGAGCAGGTCACGGTGACTTTGCCAGCAACAGCCACACCTTGTGGAAGAATGTTTTTGTTTTGGAAAGTTATCTCTTAATTGACATCAAAATTATCTGTCCATTTTCATATTTGCTAATTTTGGGAGGTTGCTGCATTTCAACATTAACATTTCAAAGTTACCTCATTGTCCACAAAACATATTGGGATGTACTAATGTTGTGAAGTGCATCATAGCAATGCAGGTATCTCAGATAATTGGCAATTTTCATTTTGATTACTCCTCACTTGGGGTGGCACAGTGGCTCAGTGGCTAGCACTGCTGCCTCACAGTGCCAGGGACCTGAGTTCAATCCCACTGTCGGAGAGACTGTCTGTGTGGAGTTTGCACGTTGTCCCAGTGTCTGTGTGGGTTTCCTCTGGGTGCTCTGGTTTCCTCCCACAGTCCAAAGATGGGTGAGTTAGCTGTGGTAAATGCAAGGCTGTAGGGTACCAGGGTGTTCTTTGGTGGGTTAGTGTGGACTCAATGGGCTGAATGGCCTGCTTCCACACTGTAGGGATTCTATTCTATGATTCTACTTGACTCAATTCCAGTTCAAGCATCTGATCAATCAGACTGACAGCTGACATATCACTAATGTGCAGATTGGAATGGGAAATAAAGAACAATACAGGACAGGAACAGACCCCCCACTCCTCTAAACCTGCACTAACTCATTTTGCCCTTCCATACTAAAACTGCCTTCACTTACAGGATCCATATTCCTCTATTCCCTTCCTGTTCATGTATTCGTCCAAGTGCTGTTTGAATGCTGCTATTGTGCCTGCTTCCACCCCCTCCTCTGGCAGCGTGTTCCAGGCACTCATCACTCTTTGTGTGAAAAACATGCCTCGCACGTCTCTTTTAAACATCCCTCCTTGCACCTTGAACCTGTGTCCCTCAGTAAATGACCCCTCCACCCTGGGAAAACACCTCATACTTTCCACTCTATCCATGCCATTCACAATCTTACAAACTTCTACCAGATCACCCCTCACCCTCCTGTGTTCTAGTGAAACCAAACCCTGTCTACCTAATCTTGCTTCATAGCTAAAATCCCCCATACCAGGCAACATCCAGGTAAATCTTTACTGTACCCTCTCCAAAGCATCCACATCCTTCTGGTAGTGTGGTGACTAGAGCCGTATGGAATATTATTTATCTGTTATTCGCCAAGGGTCAAGAGGAGATTCCTGCTGTCAATTCTGTGTTGCAGCGCGCGATAGCGCTCTCCTCTGAGTGTGGAAACAGACCAGAATTACCTTTCTCGCCCCTCCGAGAAGTCAGCTGCTTTGAGGAGTCTTGGTTGGGTGATTGTATCGTAGAATCCCTTTAATGCTAAAGAGGCCACTTGGCCTATCACATCTACACCAACCGTGCAAACAGCATCCCTATTCTCTATCTCTGCACTTCCAATGGCTAATCCACACAGCCTGCACATCCCTGGACAATTTCCTATGGTCAATCCACCTAACCTGCACATCCTTGGACTGTGAGAAGACACCAGTGGAAACCCACGCAGACACGGGGAGAATGTGCAAACTCCCCACAGACAGTCGCCTGAGGGTGGAATCAAACCCAGGTCCCTGGTGCTGTGAGTCACTGCGCTGCCCACAGTTGGATAGAGTTTGATGGACACTGGTGCTGCTCGGTCAAGGTGGGGTGAGCCATGAGGAGGGAGAAGACAGGAAAAATCTCCGCTCCTCATCCCCAGCCGGTGACAACACTGGAAAGCAGAAAGCCTTTAGGATACACGTTGATGACTGGGTGGGTGTTGGCGGGTGCGGGGGTGGGGGGAGGGGGTGGTAGGTGGGATTGTCCCAATATCACTCTTGGCCAAATCGCCTGGTTTATGGCCTCAATCCTGAGCAACGGCTACGATGTAACTGGCCGTGGTGCGGAATGTGCCCATGTCTGGGTGCTGGTTGGTAGTTGGTTTTGGGTGGTGGAAGTGAAAAGGTAAAATACACCGTTGCCTCCCTCTCTCACATTAGGGAGAGGACTGGTTGTATTTGAACCTGAGGGTGACCATGCCGAAGGTGTGAGGGGACAGGTTAAGAAGGACGGTCCTTCATGATAACCTCAGTCAGTGCGAAAATTGAACGCACATTGTTAGCATCACAAACCTGCTGTGCAGGCAACTGAGCAAACTGACTGCGAGCGATGGTACAGATCAAGTTAGAAAGAGGAGTCCTTAATTGTTCAGCACTGGCATAACATTCTAGTGGGGAATGCCCGACAGAAATTGACTTTTATTAATATAGCCATTAAACTGTGTTGCTAAGCCAAAAGAAATCCAGCCAACTGCTCAGCAAAATGACCCTGCCTTATTATTTTCTTTGCACAGAGAATCAAAACTTCCAATGAAAACACATCACTCTGAAAGCTGGATAAAAATGCATGTGTTCAACAAATATTCTTTTTTGAGCCACATGAAGCGATTAAATTCTCATTCAGAAGTCTGAATGATTCTGAGTGACAGAGAGATATTGGAGTGATAGACCTTAGACCCTGGGCTCCTTTTCACACCAAACAGCTGCTAAAACCTACAGACAAGAAAAGAAAATGAATTCAAGGACATTATTTTGTTGCACGTTTTATGCTCCACTGGGTATGGGTGCTTCGAGTTACAGAATGGCTCATTTAGCATTTCAACATGTTTGCAGGGACAGCACTGGATTAGATACAGGGTAAAGCTTCCTCTGCACTGTTCCATCAAACACTCGCAGGACAGGGACATCACAGGGTTAGACACAGAGTAAAGCTCTCTCTACACTGTCCCCCATCAAACACTCCCAGGACAGGAACAGCACGGGGTTAGATACAGAGTAAAGCTCTCTCTACACTGTCTCCATCAAATATTCCCAGGACAAGGACAGCACGGGGTAAGATACAGGGTAAAGCTCCCTCTACAATGTCCCCATCGAACACTCGCAGGACAGGGACAGCACGGGGTTAGAGACAGAGTAAAGCTCTCTCTACACTGTCTGCCATCAAACATTCCCAGGACAGGGACAGCATAGGGTTACATACAGGGTAAAGCTCCCCCTACACTGTCCCCCATTAAACACTCGCAGGACAGGGGCGGCACAGGGTTAGATACAGAGTAAAGCTCTCTCTACACTGTCCCTATCAAACACTCCCAGGACAGGGACAGCACGGGATTAGATACAGAGTAAAGCTCTCTCTACACTGTCCCTATCAAACACTCCCAGGACAGGGACAGCACGGGGTTAGATACAGAGTAAAGCTCCCTCTACACTGTCCCCCATCAAACACTCCCAGGACAGGGACAGCACGGGTTTAGATACAGAGTAACACTCCCTCTACACTGTCCTCCAACAAACACTCCCAGGACAGAGATAGCATGGGGTTAGATACAGAGTAAAGCTCCCTCTGCACTGTCCCCATCAAACACTCCTAGGACAGGGACAGCACGGGATTAGATACAGAGTAAAGCTCCCTCTACACTGTCCCCATCAAACACTCCCAGGACAGGGACAGCACGGGGTTAGATACAGAGTAAAGCTCCCTGTCCCCATCAAACACTCCCAGGGACAGGGACAGCACGGGGTTAGATACAGAGTAACGCTCCCTCTACACTGTCGTCCAACAAACACTCCCAGGACAGAGATAGCATGGGGTTAGATACAGAGTAAAGCTCCCTCTGCACTGTCCCCATCAAACACTCCCAGGACAGGGACAGCACGGGATTAGATACAGAGTAAAGCTCCCTCTACACTGGTTCCCAACAAACAGTTCCAGGGCAGGGACAGCTCAGGGTTAGATACAAAGTAACGCTCCCTCTACACTGTCCCCATCAAACACTCCCAGGACAGGGACAGCACGGG
>JAHRHZ010000008.1:18142200-18156711 GCA_024137785.1 Ginglymostoma cirratum | reverse complement strand
CTCTACACTGTCCCCATCAAACACTCCCAGGACAGGGACAGCACGGGGTTAGATACAGAGTAAAGCTCCCTGTCCCCATCAAACACTCCCAGGACAGGGACAGTCAATGCAGAGGACAAGCTGTGGTCTACCCACTTTGGTCGATTACAGACAGCGCAACTAAGAAAAATGCACCAAAAATGGCGCAGGAACCCCACAGGCTAATTACATGAGCGAGAAATGTCAACTTGAAGCTGGCAAACTCTGTTCACTATCGATGCTGTGGTCCCAATCTCTCACCGACAACAAGCTGATATTTTCATGAGAAGATCTCACCCATCCCTCAACCCCTGCAGCTCACTGGCATACTGCAGCCTCGGCTCCGTAAAAAATTTGGCTCAGATTGCAAACACAGTTTTTTTTTGCAGGTTATATACAATAAGTCTTTGAGCACTTTACCACCGAGGTAGGAATTTGCCTGTGAGCATTCTGGAACAAAGAATGACGGCAAAGCGAAACACTGCACTGAAGATGGAAAGCAAGTCAGTGGGTCTGACAGAATGAGGGGGAGGACCAGCTCCACAGAATGTACTGTCCGGTGGGTGATTCAATGATGTCTGACTATGTGCTGTCTCCCTGTCAGCTCAGCGGGGAGTACGTGTCCCTCTCTCATATCGGAGTCAGAAAGTCAAATGTCCAAAAACCCCCAATCCAAAAATATCAGCATATACCAACAATGATACCCACTGCAGTAATGAGGGAGCGCCGCACTGTCGGACAGTCAGTGCTGAGGGAGCGCCGCACTGTCAGAGAGCCAGTGCTGAAGGAGCGCCGCACTGTGGGAGGGTCAGTGCTGAAGGAGCGCCGCACTGTCGGCAGGTCAGTGCTGAAGGACAGGTGCACAGTCAGAGGGTCAGTACTGAGGGAGCACCGCACTGTCAGAGGATCAGTGCAGAGGGAGCGCCACACTGTCAGAGGGTCAGTGCTGAGGGAGTGCCGCACTGTCGGAGGGTCAGTACTGAGGGAGCGCCGCGCTGTCGGAGGGTCAGTGCTGAGGGAGCGCCGCACTGTCGGAGGGTCAGTGCTGAGGGAGTGCCGCACTGTCGGAGGGTCAGTGGTGGTGCACTGTTTAAGGCATCTTCTTTCAGACGAGGTATTAAACTGAAAGTGCCTGTTGCCTTTCAGGTGGAGCTGAAGGGTTCTGTAGTGAAGAGGGTCAGGCCACTTTTCTTCAAAGTCCTGTCCAATATCTAACTCTCAACCAACCAAAAAAGGAATATTGATCCAAATTAACATTCATGTTTGTGGGAGCTTGCTGTGTAAATTGGCTGCCAAATATTCTCCCCTTCTGACCACACATTGTTGATGCCACAGCTAAAGTTAAAATGCCACAGGATGGAGCTGAATCAATGTGTTTTTGAGGATAGGCATTAGGTTGAATGCAGCTCCATGGACTGAAGCGCAAGGACCTAATTAAATGGCACCAGCAGCCCTGAGGGGCTGAGTGGCCTCCTGTGAGGACTAAGAAGAAGAAAGGTGGTATTAATACCACAGAAAGCTGAGGATACAGAAAGTTTATACAAAGGGAAAGAGGGAATTAAAAGATCAACTGAAATGTCAGGCCATGAATTTATTCATGAGGCTCAGAGGATTTGCAATGTTAAATTTAGATTAACCATGGTTCATGGTGCTCGAAACTAAAGAGATGAATGTACACTCCTGCCATTGAACAACTTTCCCCTGGTCACAATCCATCTTTGTCATTGGTAGCTCATTAACAGAGGGATGTGCAGACAACATGAGATTTACAAAGGGTCCAAGGCAGAGCCAAGGTGGGTCAGGTAGACGTGGAGATGGTAGATGGGAGTTGGCTCACCATTGTCCAGGTGTGACACTGACAGAGTGCTGCATTGTCCGTGCTATCAGCTTTTGGTGTGGATGTTAAGCTTAGGCTCTATCTGTTCTCTCGAGTAAATGTAAGAGATCCCATGGCCATTGTTCCCACAAAGAGCATGGAGTCCCCTGTCCATTGACCTGTGCAACTTCCCGTTATTGGTTTACAGGATGTGGGCAAGGTCAGTCCTTTTTTTGCTCACGTCCGAACTGCTCTTCCAGAGGTGAGCTGCATCTTTAATACAATTGAACGTTGCCCCTTGACATACCGTGGCTTCACCATTGCTGAACTCCAACCTCACCAGCATTCCCTCTCATCTGCTTTGAGGCCGTATGTGTTTCTGAGATCTGTGTGTTTCAGTGAGTTCTGGGACTGGATGTTCATGTGGTATTCAGCAAGTCAATGTCAATTACTGCAAATGGAACCTCAATGTGACTATGCCCAAGTATAGCCTATAGGGAACATTATCCCTCACTCTCAACATCCTGGGAAACTGAACTGGACCCACCACAGAAGTACTGTGGCTACAAGGTCAGAGCCTGGGAATCCTGCGATGAGTAACTCACCTCCTGACTCCCCAAAGCCTGTCCACTATCTACAAGGCATAAGTCAGGAGTGTGATGGAATACTCTCCACTTGCCTGGATGGGTGCAGCCCCAACAACACTCAAGAAGCTTGACACCATCCAGGACAAAGCAGCCCATTTGATTGGCAGCACATCTACAAGCATCCACCGACGCTCAGTAACAGCAGCGTGTACTATCTACAAGACGCACTGCAGAAATTCACCAAAGGTCCTCAGACAGCACCTTCCAAACCCACGACCACTTCCATCTAGAAGAACAAGGGCAGCAGATACAGGGGAACACCACGCTTGAAGCTACTCATCGTCCTGACTTTGAAATATATCACTGTTCCTTTACTCTCACTGGGACAAAATCCTGGAATTCCCTCCCTAAGGGCATTGTGGGTCAACCTACAGCGCAGGAACTGAAGCAGTTCGAGAAGGCAGCTCAGCCCCACCTTCTCAAGGTGGGGGGAACTAGGGCCGGGCGATAAATGCTGGCACAGCCTGCGGCACCCAATAACAATTGTACTGCTACTTCATTTTAGAGGGCAGTTAAGAGCCAACCACTACTGTGGGTCTGGAGTCACATGCAGGCCTGACTGGGATAAGGATGGCAAATTTTCAACCCTGAAGATATTAGTCAGCTAGAGACCAGGCAATAGTGGTCATATCGCTAGATTGGTTTTCCTCAAGTTCTGGGTTGAAACCCTGCAAAAAGCAGGCAGTGGAATTGAAATTGAGATAATGAATATGAAGCTCCCCTCAGTGATGGAGACCATGCTAATTGTCACTAATTGTTGTCTAAACCCTACAAGCAAGAGAGGGTAAAGATGGTGGATTGTCACCAGTCAAGGAGGCTGTTGGGTTTTTAACAATAATTGACGACAGCCTTGCAGTTACCGGCTTTGTACTCCTGTTCTCCAGGCTCACACCAATGCGGCTGACTTCTAACTGCTCTCCAAAATGGCCCTAGTGTACCACTCACTTCAAGGGGCAATTAGGGATGGGCAATAAATGCCAACTCAGCCAGCAATGCCCACATCATAAAATGCCTACAGCGTGGAAACAGGCCATTTGGCCCATCAAGTCCACATCAACCCTCCAAAGAGCATTCCTCCCAGACACAGAACCCCTGCACTTCCCATGTCTAGCCCACCCAGCTTACATAACCCTGGGCACTATGGGACAATTCAGTACATCCAATCCCACTGTAACCTGCAAACCTTTGGATTGTGGGAGGAAACCAGAGCACCTGGAGGAAACCCACACAGACACGGGGAGAACGTGCAAACTCCACACAGACAGTTACCCGAGGGTGGAATCAAACCCGGGTCCCTGGCGCTGTGAGGCAGCAGTGTTAACCACTGAGCCACCGATCCGCCCACAACAGCAAAAGCTCAATCTGTGGATGGTGTTAAAGAAAGAACAAACAAAGTTTTTTTTTAGGAAACCCACTACGTTCATTGTCTTCATCTCTACCTTTTTGCTCCAGATTAAGTTAATTGACTGCATTTCAATTCCCCAGGTAACTGTGGTGGAATTTGAACTCATTACTTGAGGTCTCTGGATTACTCATCCAGGAAAATAAACACAACACTCCCAAACCACAGAACTGTTCCACTGCAGAAGGTGGCCATTCAGCCCACTCTGCTTGTCCTAGCTCTCCAAATGAACAATTCACTTTCTTCCATTCTCTTGTACGTGCTTCCTTCTTTTTTCAAGATTGAAATCCAAGAGAAGTAACAGTTTGCTAGATACAAGTATAAAAGGGTGCAGTGCCAAAGTGGGTGGATGGCGATGTACAGATATGTCTTTAACTCATGCAATGGGAGGACATTACAAAAATGATCCCAAATTGAGAGAAGGCTGAGGAGTGACCTGATGGAGGCCTTTGAATTTATCAAAGTGTTTGATAGGGTAGATGTTGCTTCTACTTCTGGATAAGACCAAAACTATGGGACATAAGTATAATTATTACAATCTCCATAAAGACAAATAATTGTTGAAAACAAAAAGAATCTCTACATTTCAGTTGCCAATTACATTTTGTAAGACTTCTGCTCTCAAATACCAACTGAAATATGTATAATTCAAACATTAATTAACAGTGACAGGCATTATAAATAAAAGATAAGTGTTAAATCGTGAATATCACAATGTAAAGACAGCTTTTCATAGACTTGAACAAATACAGAGCCATATACAGTCTCACAGTCTTTCCAATTCAGCCTTTCTTTTGTAAGATCCCTCACCTTGTATCGAGTCATTTCACTGTCCTTTTAATTCCTTCTAAAATCCTCGGGCACAGTTACCACTGACACATTGTACATCTACAAACCTTCTCTCAAACAGGTCATGACATTCTTAATGGCATAGAATCCCCAGAGGCTCCTTTCTTTGATCCTTTTCATTGGTCTAACAACACTGAGATGGCAGAAATGGATCTTGACCAAACCCAATCGTCTGCTCTGCCCATCGTAAGTGTCCTATCCTTCCTGAATGCATAACACACATAGTAGCATAGATTGTGCTTCATTCTCATAAACCTACACCTGCACCAGGATCATGTTTGAAGACTGCCATTCAGAAAGAGTATTGCTTGTTTATTCTTTAGTTGGTATGTTCCAAGTGACTTGAACTGTCAAACAGAGACGAAGAAACGCACACTAGCCCCATCCCATTGCAATTCGCTTACTGTTTATCCTTTGCTTCCTGCCTGTTCATCCCTATGGCAATACAGACCACATGGGCATTTCTTGGAACCTAATATTATGATAACCAGGAAACCAATCAGGCCTCTTTGAAAATACTCACCAGCCTGCTGGCACAGACGCGTTGGGCTGAATGGCCTCCTCCAGCACTGGCACATCTGTGGTTCTGTGATATTCTGCTCTTAAAGGGTCATTGCATAACAGAAAATATGATCTTTCTTTCAGTACATGACTCATCGAAATAAGACAGTCACGAATAAATCCAATGGAGAATTCGTCAGTCAGAGAGCGGAGAGAATGTGAAACTCGCTGGCATAATGGTTCACCTTTACCTTCTCAAGGGGCAGTTAGGGACGACAATAAATGCTGGCCGAACAACTAATATCCCACAGGCCAATGAAAAAGGGGACTGTTTGATGTGAATATTGTTGACGCAGTTAAGGGGAAGCTGGACATATACACCAGCGAGAGAAGACAAGGAGGACAAGCTGATTGGATGAGGAGAATCTCTTGAGGAGGAAAGATCAATTGGACTGAATGGCCTCTATCTAAGCTTTGGAAAAAATAAAGGTCATTTTGACCATAGCACTATTCCCTCATTAGAGAGAGACAACTGGTGGGGGTTTAACCTGAGGGTCACCACACCTCAGGTGAGGGTTGAAGTTGATTAGGAGAATCCTTCATGGTAACTTCAGTCAGTGCAGGAATTGAGCCCATGCTGTTGGCATTGCAAACTAGCCAAATGCATTAACTGATCCCTTTTCTGAGAACAGATGGGCTGAATAGCCTGTTCCAACACAGCTGTTCCCAACTGAGCTGACCTATTAGCAACTCCAAGATTTCAAGTTCAAGCGGTTTATGGAAAATGTCCTAGTCTCCCACTGAAGGAATGCTGAGAATTTTTTTCTCTCTCTCTCTCTCTCTCTCTCTCCATCACCAGCAAACCACTCGATGTTGTACAAGACATTCGTAGCCTTTTGCAGCAGCCTGTTAAAGGAAGCTAATCAGAGCCAGAGCATTCACTCTGTGTGGACTGAGGAGCTGTTGGAATGAATCATATGCTCACTGCACAGTTCCAATCCTGAAGATACCTGTCCACTGGGAGTTCTCGGATGATCACATACAAGTAGGAAATGTGGAACTCGCTCTCCCGCTCGGGCTGGTGGGTCAATTGGAAATGTTAACACTGAGATTGATGGAATTTTCTGGGCGAGTGAGGGTGAGAGGGATGGGAGAAGTAAGTGAGGTAATTGGATTTCAAGCACAGATCAGATGTGAGGGACTGATTGGCCTTCTCCTTATCCTATGTTCACATCCCACTGTTTGAGGACAAACAGGGTAACGTCTCTTGGACATAACATCACTGGGCTAAGTGGCTGAGGCTCTCACGATGCTGTCCCAGCTCATGTATCTCCTTATAGACAGTCACTCTGTAATGCTACTGTGTGTTTGCCCATTACTTAGACAGACAAAGACAGAGAGAGAGACAGAGAGAGAGAAAGAGAGAGAGATTGAGAGAGACGAAGAGAGAGATGGAGAGAGAGAGTGAGAGAGACAGAGAGAGAGAGGAGAAGAGAGGGAGACAGAAAGAGAGAGAGGAAGAGAGGGAGACAGAGAGAGAGAGAGAGCTCACATGCCCAAAGGTGAGAATACATTGGCCCATCTGACAGAGGGAAAGACAGACAAAGAGAGAGAGTGAGAGGGACTGTTAGTCTGTCAGTGAGGTTATTAGCCCATAGTGCGACAATAGAGAGGCTGTCAATTCATCAGAGACAGAGTCGTAGAGCTGTACAGCACAGAAACGGACCCTTCAGTCCAACTTGTCCATGCCGACCAGATATCCCAACTGACGCCATCCCACTTGCCAGCATTTGGCCCAAATCCCTCTAAACCCTTCCTATTCATAAACCCAGCCAGATGCCTTTTAAATATTGTCACTGTACCAGCCTCCACTTCTTCCTCCGGCAGCTCATTCCATACACACACCACCCTCTGTGTGAAAAAGTTGCCCTTTAGGTCCCCTTTAAATCTTTTCCCTCTCACCTTAAACCTGTGCACTCTAGTTTTGGACTGTCCCACCCTGGGAAAAGGACCTTGGTTATTCATCCTATCCATGCCCCTCACAATTTTATAAACATCTGTAAAATCATCCCTCAGCCTCTGATGCTCCAGGGAAAATAGCCCCAGCCTATTCAGCGTCTCCCTATAATTCAAACCCTCCAGCCCCGGCAACATCCTGGTAAATCTATCTTGAATCGTCTCAAATTTCACAACATCTTTCCTATAGGAGGGAGACTAGAGAGAGAGAGAGAGAACATGAGCAGGAAATAGAGAACTATGTTAGTTCAGTTAGAGAAGTTGGGGGGGGAGAGAGAGAGAAAGAGAGAGAAGAGAGCGAGAGAGAGAGAGGAAGGGAGGAGGTAGTCCATCGGTTAAGCAGACAGAGAGAGCACACCATTCTATTACAGAGAGACAAACAGAGATGAGCAGGATGCCAGCTTGTTCAGCCAGCAGAGAGAGAACTTGTCTGTCAGAGAGAGAGAATGAAGCAGCATGCAGATCCAACAGCGAAAGAGATGAACAGAAATGAGTGTTAGAATGAGTGATAGTCCAACAGATAAAGAAAGACAGAAAGGGAGAGACAGAAACAGTGCACTGGCTGATTAGACAAAGGAGAGAGAGACAAAGGAGACAGAGAGATATAGAAAGAGGCTGAGCCGCTCCAGACAGAAAGTGAGAGAGACAAAAGATAAAGAGAGAGAGAAGATAGAGAGACAGAGATAGACAGACAGATTGAGAGACAGAGTACTGGCCAGTCATAGACACACAGAGAAAAAGAGAGCATGCTCCCAAAAGACTGAGTATGTGCAAGAGACAGAGACAGATGGAGAAAGGAGGAGGGAGAGAAAAACAGAGAGGCAGACAGAGAGACAGAGAGAAATGGCTCTTCAGAGAGAGTGATAGAGAAACAGAGATAAATGGAGAGAAAGGAGAAGGGAAAACAGAGAGAGAGGGAAAGGAGAAGGAGAGACAGAGTGTGTGAGAGAGAGAGAGAGAGACAACATCCATCAGATAGTCAGAGAGCGAGAGAGATAGTGGGACAGAGAAAGAGCGTGGGTCCATCACTGAGACAGAGGTAGAGGAGGGGGCTAGTCTATATGTTCGAGAAAGTATGATTGTGCACAGATGTGAAAGAGTCGACACTGTATCCTAAACATTCCCATAAACTTTGCATTAATATCTTGCTGAATCACGGACTATGGAAAAGAGTGAAAATACAGGGATGTGCAACATGAACTGACAAAGCTCTTCATTTCAAACGTTTTCAGTCAATGGGAAGACCCTGTGTATGGCTTTGATCCTGTGCAGGAGCCCCTCAAGCCGAGCAGCTAATTGGGCAGAAACCTGATAGATCAACAGTGAGAGATTGAAGGCACCTGGTATAACAGAAAGGTAACGTTTGCAGCAAGGTTCAACCTACAAATCCAGACCACAGGCCGTCACTCCAAACACCCCCAACCAGAAATACAATATCCCACAGCTCCTTAATACTATCAACACTATTTCTGAAGCATTTTTGTGCGCACAGAGTTAAAAAACACTAGCTGGAATGGGATTTCTTCCCATTTATTCAAATTTAACAGAAGCAAGATAACAGCATTAGGAGTAGGAATCGGAATAGACTATTTGCTCCATCAATCCTGCTCTATGATCCAATACCATCATGGCTGATCTTGAGCTTCAACTTCACTTTCCACCACCTCCTATTATCTTTATTCCCTATGTGAGCAAAAATCTGTCTACCCCAGCCTTAAATGTATTCAGAATCACAGATGGTGGCCCATCATGCCTGCACTAGCTTTTCAAGTGGAGAATTATTATCCAGTGCCGGTGTCTATCCTTCTTTTCCATTATGCCTTTGCACATTATTTTTATCCAAATAATCATCCAATGCTCTCAATGATGCAGTATTCCCAAACCCCCGCAGTAGAGAATTCCAAGGATCCATGACCCTTTGGAGAAAATTCCCCTTGTTTCAAATCTCAGTCAGAATTATCAACCCTGTTATCCTGAGGCTACTCACCCTCCCTCTGAGTATGTGTGTGAGTGTATGTCTGCATGTGTGAGTGTGTGTGTGTGTGTGTGTGTGTGAGAGAGTGAATGATTGTGTGAGTGAGTGTGTGTCTGTGCATGTGTGTGGGTGAAAGCATCTGTGTATGAGTGTGTGCATGTGTGTGTGTATGCGTGTGTGTGTGTGCATGTGCGAGAGTGTGCATGTGTGAGAGTGTGTGTGTATGTATTTGTGTGTGTGTGCATGTGTGTGTGTTTGAGAGTGTGTGTGTGGGAGTGTATGTGTGGGCTTGAGTGCGTGTGTGTGTTTGGGAGTGTGTGTGTGTATGTGCATGTGTGTGAGAGTGTGTGTGTCTGTGTGAGAGAGTGCGCGAGTGAATGTTTGTGCACGTGTGTGAGTGTCTGTGTGTGGGAGTGTGTGTGTGTGTGAGAGAGTGAGCGAGTGTGTGTGAGTCACTGTGTGTGTGTATGGTGTATGTATATTCGCATGTGCATGTGTGACTGTGCGTGTGTGTGTGTTTACGTATGTGCATGTGAGTGTGTGTGCGTACGTGTATGTCTGTGTCTGTGCATATTAACGTGTGTATGTATCTGTGTCTGTGTATGTGCATATTAGTGTGTGTATGTGTCTGTGTCTGTGTGTGTTTGTGTATGTGAGTATGGATGTGCGAGTGTGTGTGTGTGTGTGTGTGTGTATGTATGTGTGTGTGCATCTGTCCATCCGTGTATGTGTGTGTGTGTTTTCACATTTCCCAAAAAAATCTGTCAGGGTCCATTCTGTCGAATCCCTTCCAAATCCTACATTTCAATAAGATTCTCTCCCATTGATCTAAACTCCAAACGGTGTCGGCCCAATTTACACAGTGTCTCCTCCCAGGAAGTTGCCAGACAACCTTTGTCTTCAAGATAGGTTGCCATGATGGTGGCAAAATATAGACCATCAACTTTAAACATCGATCATTTGATTTTATTATCTTCATGAACTAAAATGAATTTCAAATGGACGAAATGTGGACCTAAAACAGTGCAGTGATCTCCTGACTACAAGCTGAGGTAAGTTCAGGAAACCAATGATGTTTAAATATTATCATCTTAGCAGGAGATTGCCACTTTATCCAAAGACCTTACAACCAGTCAACCGAAATCAGGTGTCACAAAACTCACATCTCCTACTTTAATTTACACTTTTCGGAAGCATTGGACATGAAAAGATTACCTACAGCTATCTGGCTTAGAAAGACAATTTAGCCTAACTCAGGAATACACAAATGAACCAAATTATCGTAGTTGTTTGGCAGAATTGCAGGCAGGGCGAAAGACAATGAAATGGCAAAAGCAAGGACAAGGATAGTCTCTCTCTTCCTGTTGCCTTCTTGACATCTCTATGGGAAGGCAATGGCTTAGTGATTTTATCACTGGATCATCATCCTGAAAGCCAGGAATGTTCTGGGGACCCAGGTTCGAATCCCACCACAGCAGATGGTGGAGTTTGAATTCAATAAAAGAATACAAAATCTGGATTTGAGGTTCTAATGATGACCACGAGTCAATTGTCTGAAAAACCCATCTGGTTCACTAATGCCCTTTGTGGAAGGAAACTGCCATCCCTTATCTGGTCCAGACCCACAGCAATGGCGGACTCTTAACTGCCCTCTGAGCAGCTTACGATGGGCAAGAAACACTGGCCCAGTCAGCGATGCCAACATCCAATGAATTAGAAATGAAAACAAAACCCATTTGTTCACTAATATCAGTTAGGGCAGAAAATCTTCTACCTTCACCTGGTCTGGCCTACATGTGACTCCAGACCCACAGCGATGTGGTTGACTCTTAACTGTCCTCTGGGCAATTTGAGATGGACAGCGAATGATAAAAAAAATCATAGAAATGTCCATTCATCAAGAATCTTATAAATTGTGCTATTTTTAAGGATATAAGACATCAGCTCTGGTCTCGGGCTGAACTGTAATAGCTCAGGATCTGTAGGAACCCTTTAATCTATATATTTTTTGTCTTTCTGTTCCTCTCCCTTTTAGTGAAGACAGCCTTGTAATTGACTTCTTAAAAGTGACCAGTGCTATGTTTTAGTTGAAGTGTGACATAGCTAGATCCCAAAAGCTGTACATATCTTTGTAACAATGGCCTGAGTTGGAGGAGAGTGTTATATAGAGGGGAATCTATTCATTCCTTCCTCATTTGCTCATAGCAAAGTGATCCTTCCTGAAATTTGGAGACCAAAAGAATGCACAGTATTCCAAGGTGACTCTCATAAAAGTTCGACTCAATTAGATCGAAGCTGCCTTACTCTTGGAATCCAATTTTTTGTCCATAAACACCAATAGCATCCCTAACAGCCTGATGTGCCTAAGTGCTGGCTTACAACCATTTGACAGCACTGGGTCACAACTGCTGTGGGGAGACTCAAACCTTTGTTTCCTGGATTGCTACGACCCAGTGACGTTATGCTACTATAAGGCCCTTGGAATTTTAAACTTGTGGAGCTCCTGCCCCAGCATGCACTACCCATCTTTCTCCCTCCTTAAGATGCTGCATAAAAAGTCTAGGCCCGAAATGTCAAGCCTTCCTGCTCCTATGATGCTGCTTGGCCTGCTGCGTTCATCCAGCTCTACACCTTGTTACCTTGAACTAACATGTTGGCAACCTGCCATATCATCTACCAACGTATCAAATATTGTTCAATAACTCTCCAGTGATGCACCTCGGGATGCTTCGCTATTCTAGAGGTGCTATACAAACGTAAGCAATTCTTGGTTTAGAAATTTTAATTGTAAGTTTCTCAAACAATGATTCCCAAGACATAGAGAGCAGTCCACCTTTCTGCCGAGATCACACACATTGAATCTACCAGCACTCAGGAAGTGGCAAGTATTTTTAAAGAAATGGAGGTGGGGGGTGGGATATGGTGATTAGCACTTGGCCCTTGCTTAGCCCAAAGGCAGCCGTGACAACTGGGAGTTAGCTCTGACGCATTGTCAGGTTCGGTGGCTTTACACTCAGCTGACTCGCCTGCTGTTGAATGTTAAAATTACTCTTAAGTATAGTGTGTACCAGGAACAATAGGCACCTCTCCGACAATTAAAAAGCCAAGCATTGCCTCAAATTCTCAGGGATGCCACTCAGCCAGGATATTGAGGGGAGGGTACACGGAACTACAAATTGTAATGTTTGGGTCTCAGAGCCACACACAGCTGACCACTGATATCTATAATACATCTGTGGTGATGCCCCCTCTCACAGTAATTACTTTGAATTAAGTGATTGTCTTATGTCCCTAATTCAGAAGCGGAGTGGTGGGTGCTCCTGGCAAATGTTCCTAACTCTGATTGCTGCTAGGCAGACGTCAATACTCTATTCTGAGGAAAGGTCACTGGACCCAAAACATTAACTCTGATGTTTTCTTCACAGATGCTGCCAGGCCTGCCAGCAACTTCTGTTTTTATCAGTACTCTGCACACTCACAAACTGGATTTAATTCTGAAGTCCCACATTATTCAACGGTCAACTAGGGCGGCCTAGTGGAGGCTCACAGGCCTAGGTAGCTAGTACAATTGGCACACTGTGTCAACATTTTCTGATCAAACTACTCAGAGATTCACAATTATATGAACAGCAAGCTTCCTAAGGTTTTTCACACTTGTGTTCAGCCATATACATGTCTGACTCTGTAGCAGAACATGGAGAGTATTAGACATTACCAGAATGTTCCTGTGAACACTTGGTCAAGGGCAGGTTCCTTAGTCTGGTTATCATAACCATGCAAGAGATCACCAAAGAGCCAGATACTTCTTGCACTGTGCAAAATAACAACACTTGGTCCTGAAAATTCTACAGTAACTTCACCAGTTTACCATCAGAATTATAACAGAGCCTTCTGGTTGTTCATGTGGACACTTGAACCTTTGCCTTTTAACACGTGTTAAGGGCAATTGGCACATCACTCACCCACCCCTCCCCCACTCAATGTCGAGATAACTTACCCCAATCCCTCACCCTTCAGATCGTTAATTAGAAATAATTCTAATTCATCCCAATCTTCCACCCATTGCCTCAATAAGGGCTGCCATGCAAATTTGAGCAAGCTTCTGGCGAATCACAGTCCTCGATACTGGCATCCCGCATCACCAAGAAGCTAGCAGTCAATCGGATGCCACCGTGGCTTCTGAGTTCTAAAGGCCACAGGCTGAGGCCTACTCTTCAGGAGATCCAGTGTTGAGAAGTTGAGTGGTTTTATTTAACCTTCTGGAGGAGGGCTCGGGATCATGAAGTAGAGGTGGTCATTGGTGTCAAAGTGGGGTGACCTTCAGGAGCTATTCTTGCCCTGAGTTTGGAGCAAATACAGGCCCAAAACCTCCCACCACCCCCTCTCCCTACATGATCTAGGAGACAGACTGCCCCAGTTTCCCAAGAGGGAGAACTAGCCACCTTTCTCACTCAATGGGGAGCTGGATGGTCAAGGACCTCAAAGTGGACATCGGTTGACTACTTTAGGACAGTGGGTTGAGAAGGTTGCCCACGGACCTTCTCACCCAGCACCTAATTAGCGAGAAAGCAGAGAGGATCGTGTCAGGACCAACTCGCCCAATTGTTTCCCCTTCCCACCATCTGTCTCAACCCCATAGAGGGGCAAATTCCATCCCATGTGTATATATGGTACAGTAAGGATTACACAAGGAGCTGTTCTGATGGGGGTGTTCAGCCTACCAGCTGGACTGAGGGTGTGACTCCCCACCTTCCCATGTTATGCTCTATCTAAATGAAAACATCTTCCACAAACCATATCTGCTGATTATCCTCATTCCTACATCATCTCCATTATAACTGTACAATGGAATTAATTGCCCATCATTTAGCTGCCCAGATTTCATGACCAAGGCTCTCCTCTTTCCATAAATGTAATGACTATTAATGAAGGTGAATAAGAAATCCTGTTAAGTAGACAATGATGAATGGTTTATGGCCACAAATTGATTTATCTGCCCCTACGTCATGACACCCGGCACCTGATTCATGCCCTGATCCATCTCATCGTTGCCTGCATCCAACTTCCTTGCAAAGTAAGCATTACATTCAGTGTTTCTGGAAGATGAATCTATGCAGCAGACTTAAATAAATTCACCGATCTGCCCTTTGTCTGAATGCACTTCCTTTTGAAAGAACTCCACAAAAACAACAAGTTGTTGAATGTATGATGTGGAGGTGCCGGTGTTGGACTGGGGTGGACAAAGTCAGAAGTCACATGACACCGGGTTGTAGTCCAACAGGTTTAT
>JAHRHZ010000008.1:18111809-18137200 GCA_024137785.1 Ginglymostoma cirratum | reverse complement strand
GTCAAGCCCTCTCAGAATCTTAAATAAAAACCGAAAGAACTGTGGATGCTGTAAATCAGGAACAAAAACAAAGTTGCTGGAAATGCTCAGCAGGTCTGGCAGCATGAGTTCTGAGGAAGCGTCACCGGACCCGAAATGTTAACTCTGTTTTTTGCCTTTACAGATGCTGCCAGACCTGCTGAGCTTTTCCAGCAACTTTGTTTTTGCCCCTCAGAATCTTGTTGGTTTCAATAAGATCACCCCTCATTCTTCTAAACTCTAATGAATAAAGACCTAACCTGTTTAGCCTTTCTTGAAGATTCAATGGCTATTTCCCAGTGTACTGGCCAACATTGATCCCAAAATCAATATCAGATTTCTCAGGGTATTATCATATTGCTGGGCGTTTGCTATGCACTCCTACAGTTGTTATATTGCAATGCTAATTAATTGATTGTAAAATTCTTTGGCCATTCCTGCGGTCACGAAGGATGCTACAGAAATGCAAGTTCTTCCTTTTTGGCCTTACGTTTGATATTCGCTGACTGTCCCAGTTTCACTCCCATGGGTCTGGTGATTGGGAAAAGGCTGTTACTAACGCCTCACTTGAAGGCTAAAGCTTTAAGACAACAGGAGATTTTAGCATCAACAACTTGAGATATTTGTGAATATGGAGAGGACAAGAGTTTCAACTGAATAGAAGAGTGAGCATCGAAGTGAGTCTTAAAGACAAAACAACTCAGACATGTCTGATCTTTAGTCTAAGTAGAAGCGGGAGATGTTGGTCTATGAAGAAAAAGACAAAGGACTTAATTTTCAGCTCAATATAAAACATCTTAATCGGAGCATGAGCAAGAGTTAAGCATCACCCTGTCATGTAAGATTTTTCAGCTGTCATTCCGATATAAGAGGGTGGGTAAACTGTCAACGTTAGCCAGTTCAGATCTAAGGCAAATGTCAGATAAAATCAAGGGATGCAATGCATGATACTGCAAGTAATTAGAGATACTGAGCTATGAAGGACGGCACTAAATTGGAACTAAGCATCCAGTGACACTGAGCCTGAGTGTTTCCCCCCTCCGTAAATTAAACTGTGGAACCGAGATGCAAATGCATTTTCTTACCTCCATTCTCAGTAGGACTGAAATGCCACCTTTGTGCTGCCACAGGCTGTGGAAGGAAGCACTGTCCAGTTCTGACATGTTACTGGTTTCACCAGCACAATGAAATCTGCTGGTGCAGTGTGGCAGCTTTGTCAAAGTGAGTGAGGCCCAGGAGGTGATTTCTTTGTGCATTACAAGATGGTCATTACAGTGAACAATGTTAGCAATGGTGGAGTGAAATCTTTTTCCCTTTGCTCTTCAACCTGTGATCACTTCACTTTCAAAGGAAAATAAAGCTTAGGGATCTTTACTTCAATAAGTCAATGAATTGGAATAAAAACTAGCTTGGTGGACCTTAACACTGTCATCAATTGTTGTAAAAACCCATCTGGATCACTAATGTCCCTTTAGGGAAGGAAACTGCCATCCTTACCTGGTCTGGCCTACATGTGACTCCAGACCCACAGCAATGCGGTTGACTCTTAACAATTAGGGATGGGCAATAAGTGCTGGCCCAGCTAACGGCACCTACATCCCGTGAATGAAGACAAAAATGTAAAAGGTGCCAATTTAAGAATGAAATGAGAAGGAATTTCTTATTTTTAAGAGTAGTGTGTAGTCAGAGCTTTTGCCCCAGAGAGCTGTGGGAGGCAGAGTCCTCATGTATATTTAAGACAAAGATAGATTCTTGACCAGTCGGGGAATCAAGGGTTAGGGGGAAAAAGACAGGAAAGTGGACGTGAGGAATGTCGGATGAGCCATGATCATATTGAATAGCAGGGCAGGCTTGATGGCCCGAATGGCCTACTCCTGCTCCTATTTCTTATGGTTTTATGGTGTAATGACAAACAATGTCTGCTCGTGGCATTGCAAGACGATCAGCACCAGCAAAGTAAAATCAGAGCACTCAATCTTCTCAGTGGAAGCAACCGTTCAGTCCAGCGCCCAGGGCAGATGCAGGCACTGAAAGGGTCTGGAGATCACATCAAGTAAAATTTTAGTTCTTCCAGTCTATGACTGCTCTCAGGAAAATAACAGATTCAGGTAAACGAGTGCTCAGGTACAAAAAGCAATCTCAGCAGCTAATGGAGTGCTGGTTTTTCTCTCAAGGGAGTAGCAGCTGAAAACAGTAAGAGTGGCGGCTCCTGTGGAACAGAGACTTATTGAGAAACTCTGCCCCTAACAGCTCTGGGGCTGCACCCTACACTGCAGTTAGAACGCTGTGGTTTATGAAGGTACTCCCCAAGGGCAATTAGGGATGGGCAATAAATGCTGTGAGGCTAACTTTGCAGTGACCCTAACAACCCATCAATGAATATGAAAATAGCCTCCATCTGGAGTAACAGGGTACATTTCTGGGCACGGCACTTCAGGTTTGAAAGACTGGCCTTGGAAAGGTGCAGTTTAAAATGACTCTGGGAATGAAAGGTTGATGACAGGTTGCATCAACTTGGGCACCGAACATTGACGGGAGATCTAATTAAAGTGATTAAAATGGTTGAGGGACTCGAGTAGGTTGAGATGGAGAAAACACTCCTGGAATCCTCGAACAATGGGACACAGTCTTAGGCTTGAAGCTGAGCCACATCAGAGATATGTCCTCAACCATGGGGGAGTGAGACATCTCTATCCCTCTCAAGGCTGTGGGAGATAATTCAGCCTTGAGAGGGGGTGATTTCTGAAACAAAAACAGAAATAACTGGAAAAGCTCAGCAGGACCGGCAGCATCAGTGGAGAGAAGTCAGAGTTGACATTTCGGGTCTAGTAACACTTTCTCAGAACTGATGAATATCAGAACAACTCAGACTATCAGTTCTGAGAAAGGGTCACGGGACCCAGAATGTTAGCTCTGACATCTCTCCACAGATACTGCCGGTCCTGCTGAGATTTTCCAGCAATTTCTGCTTTTGTTTCTGATTTGCAGCATCTGCAGTTCTTTCGGTTTTATGGGGTGTTGGGTTAGAATATCCATGGGAATGTAACAAAATATGCTGAATGGAACTGAGATACAAATAAGCCATGATTGACTTGAATGCTGGAGCTGATTTGAAAGAACTAAAGCCCTCCACTTGATCCTGTGGTCCATTATTAAATGAATTTTCCATGGAGAAACTTTCACCTTTGTGCCCTGGGAGCTGAGTATCGTAAGATCAGAACAGATTGAGGGAAACCCAAATGGTGAGGTCCACACATTCCTTTGAGGATCCATCCATCCATTACATTCTCACTCAATTAAATGGAGGGAAAATTAAATGGATTTGATGGTTGTAATTTAAAGATATCGCTGTGGCTATAAGACTCATCCACAAATTGTATTCAGCAATTTAACTGACCTCCCATGTCTCAGGAAGGCTAAGGGAGCAGGACAAGTTTCTGATCAATCAGAAACAGTGACTGGACATCACAAATGTACGAAGAACAGGACAGCACAGGAACAGGCCCTCCGGCTCATCAGTACTGCACTGATGCATGATGAGTCATGCCTCCACTAACTCAAGGCCGAACACCTTCAGTATTCTTGAGTAGGTTCCT
The DNA here is from genome assembly GCA_024137785.1 of Ginglymostoma cirratum. Taxonomy (NCBI): domain Eukaryota; kingdom Metazoa; phylum Chordata; class Chondrichthyes; order Orectolobiformes; family Ginglymostomatidae; genus Ginglymostoma; species Ginglymostoma cirratum. Next base: position 18,133,586 of record JAHRHZ010000008.1, on the reverse strand, counting down.
CCTAGTAAAGTAGCTGTCATCCCAGAGGACTACTGACTACTCTCTCACTACAGATAGACAACTGGCAGTGAGTTTAAACCAGAGGGGAACCTCAAACAAGGGGCAAGGTCTTCACAGTGACTTCAGCTGGAACAGGACTTGAACCCACACTGTTAGCATCATTCTTTTATTCGTTCAGGGGATGAGGGCATCGTTGCCTAGGCCAGCATGTACAGCCATCCATAATTGCCCAGAGGGCAGTCAATCGCACTGCTGTGGACCAGACCAGATAAGGACAGCTGTTTCCGTACCTTACATTAGTGAACCTGATGGGTTTTTACAACAATGGATTCAAGGTCGTCATTAGACTCTTACTTCCAGATTTATTGAATTCAAATTCCAAAATTTGCTGTGGGTCCCCAGAAAATTAACAGGTCTTTGGATTGATAGACTGGTGATAACACCATTAGACCATCTTCCTGGTGGTCACCCAACTCTGGAGGTAAATGTTCTTAGAAAGTAAATGGCCAAAGACCAGAGAGATTGCAGTGAAGATAGACAAAGCTCAGAGTGTTGGAGGGTTTGAGGTTGAGGGTTGGAGTTTGGAGCATTGGAGGTGGGGGTTGAAGGGTTGGAGTTTGGAGTGTTGGACTATTGGATGTTGAAGGATTGGAGAGTTAGAGCTTGTAGGGTTAGAGGGGTAGGGGTTGGAGCATTGGAGTTTAGAAGATTTGAGATTGGAGGATTGGAGTTTTGGAGGGTTGGTGGATTGTAGTTTGGTGGGTTGGAGTTTGGAGGGTTGGAGGGTTGGAGGTTGAATTGTTGTGGTTTGGAGGGCTGGAGAATGGAGGGTTAGGGGTTGGAGTTTGGAAGATGGGAATATGGAGGTTTGTGATTTGGAGGGTTGGAGTTTGGAGGTTGGAGGGTTGGAGGTTTGGAGGTTAGAGTTTGGAATTAGGAGGGTTGGAGGTTTGTGGAACATGGACGTTGAAGGTTAGCTGGTTGGTGATAAATCCCGACTGTGAATGTTCTGACTGAGTTAAAGGGCAAGCTGTGCCAGTCACTACACAATTGAAACAACTAACAGCTAGCACAAACTATACAAATGAATGGCCTGTGTACCCTGTGCCAGCTTTTACCTGCTATAAATCTGGTACCCGATAGTTCAATTTTGTGGTTTGGAATTCTGGCTGTGCTGTTAAACATTAACAATACTATGCTAGGAACATAATAGATCGACATACAAATGGAAGAGGCGATGATGGGAGTGGGGAGGGTGGGGGTTGGTTAGACAACAGGGGGACAGAATGTGAAGAGAAGACTGTGCATCGTCTGTGAACAAAGCCACAATTTAACCAAACTTGCTAAAGGTTATTGCACCAGGACACCCGCAGAGACTGCAATCGAAAATAGAATACATGAACAAACTGGTGTGGGGGAGGATTGGATCAGGTTTATGAAATTTCACTCTTGATTTATTAAAACGGGATTGTCACCTTGTTACGGTTGGAATAGTAAAGTGTTTCTGGCATCTCAGAGCGTTTGAGTGCCAACCCAGTCACTGCATGTCACAATGACATCATTGCATTTATATATCGATGAAGGCAGAATAAAAATATAACCCATCAGAAACTAAAATTAAAACTTCTAAAGCCTCATTTCATTTGATGCCATTCAAATAAAACCTGTGCTTCCAAACGTCACCTAGTGAAGCTTGGTTTAAAATTAGCCGAGTTTGTTTATCAATTAGATCATTTTGTCAGCTCCATTGTGGGGACCACCATTTAGTCAGCTCCACCATCCGGGCCACCAATTTACCAGTTCTATCATGGGGGCCACCATTTTGTCAGCTCCATCGTGGGAACCACCATTTAGTCAGCTCCACCATCCGGGCCACCAATTTACCAGTTCTATCATGGGGACCACCATTTAGTCAGCTCCACCATCCGGGCCACCAATTTACCAGTTCTATCATGGGGGCCACCATTTTGTCAGCTCCATTGTCGGGGCCACCATTTTGTCAGCCCCAACCAGTTATCCCATCATTCATTTCAGGCAGTGTAACAGCACCACTTGAAATCATAACAGCTGGAAAAATAAGTCACAAAATTCCTCAGGAAATCCTTGGGAGTTAATTTTCTTGTCATGAAGTTCTTTTAATAGAACAAGTAGAATATTGAGGTCGAAGTTGGGACAAAATCTGATGTAACCTGATCTGGAGCATGCTGTCTGAAAGGCAGGCTTGAGGCGTAGGTTCAATAACGTTATTCGAAAGGGGGGTGGATAGAGGTGTAGTAACTGGCAAACCAGCAAAATCTTCTACAGCATGTGTTCAAATCACAAAATGGTAGCTGGCAGACCTTAGGGTTAGTTAGTTAGATCTGGAGTTGAAAGGTAATACTGATAGTAGTTAGATGGGAAGTCCCCTAAGAATCTTGTCGGTTTCAGTAAGGTTAGCTCAATTCCTCTAAACTCCAAGGTGTAAAGGTCCAATCGACTCAATGGGCTGAGGATTAGCAGATGAATTTTAACTTGGATAAATGTGAGGTATTGCATTTTGGTAAAACAAACAAGGGCAGGACTTATACAGTTAATGTAGGGCCCTGGGTAGTGTTGAAGAACAGAGAGACCTAGGGGTTTAGGTACATAATTCTTTGAAATTTGCATCACAGGGTCGTTAAGAAGGTGTTTAGCGCGCTTGCCTTCATTGCTCAGGCCTTTGAGTATAGGAGTTTGGACGTTATGTTGAGATTTACAGGACATTAGTGAGGCCACTTCTGCAGTCCTGTGTGCCCTGTTATTGAGAGGATATCATTAAGCTGGAGATGGTTCAGAAAAGATTTAACAGGATGTTGCTGGGAATGGAGGGTTTGAGCCATGATAGGCTGGGACTGTTTTCACTGGAGTGTAGGAGGTTGAGGGGTGTCCTTATAGAGATAAATAAAATCATGAGGGGCGTTGGTAAGGTGAGAAGTAAAGGCTTTCTCCTAAGGTGTGGAGTTCAAAACTAGGGGGCATATTTTTAAGGTGAAAGAAGATTTAAAAAGACATGAGGGGTAACGTTTTTCCACAGAGGGTGGTTCGTCTGTGAAACGAACTTTGAGAGGAAATGATGGATGCAGGTACAGTTACAACGTTTAAGAGACATGTTCATGAATATGAAAAGTTTGGAGGGATGTGGACCAAATGCAGGTAGGACAGATTTAGTTTGGGACTGTTGTCAGCATGGACTAGTTGGACCGAAGGGTCTATTCCCATGCTGTATGACTCTATGACTCTCTTCATAAGACAGTCATTCCATGCTTTGTATCAACCTAGTGACCCTCGTCAGAACTGCTTCCAACTCCAGTATATCATTCCTTAGATAAAGGCACATAAATGTTCACAGTATTCCAGCTGTAGTCTTTCTAGTGCCTTGTATAATTTTAGCAAAAATGTCCCTACTTTTATACTCCATTTCCTTTGCATTAAAGGTCAACAGTTCATTTGTCTTTCCTCTTACCCAATGATGACGTGGAGGTGCCGATGTTGGACTGGATGGGCAAACTGTGAAGTCACAGGACACCAGGTGAAAGTCCAACCGATTTATTTTAAATCACAAGCTTTCAGAGCAGCGCTTGTGATTTCAAATGAACCTGTTGGACTACAGCCTGGTTAACAAGATGTGGAGCTGGATGAACACAGCAGGCCAAACGTCAAGCTTTCCTGTTCCTATGATGCTGCTTGACCTGCTGTGTTCATCTAGCTCCGCACCTTGTTATCTCGGATTCTCCAGCATCTGCAGGACCTATTATCTTGGATTACAGGCTGGTGTTGTGTGCCTTTTAAATTTATTACCCAGTGAGCTTGCGAACCAGCTTTTTGCGAATTATTCACGAGGACTTCCAAATCCCTCTGCGCTGTAGCTTCCTGCAATCTTTCTCCATTTAAATAATATGCTGCCCCTCTATTCTTCTTGCCAAAGTGCTTAGAGTGAATCTCTAGCGTCTCTATATCTCAACGCTCCCCCTACACTCTCAAGACTGTGACTCCCAGTTGAGTGCAACTCTTCTTGGGATTGGCTTAAGTTGGGGATTAGCTTGTCATAATATTTGCTCCGGTTGTTGCTACCTCTCACTGGCATTTCCATGTACTGACACTGTCTCGTTGGCTTCTACTGGCACTGACTCACACCAAGACCCTGGGACTGATTTGCATTGACATGCCTTTGTGCCAATCTTGGCAGAATGCGTCTCTTATTGGCTCTTGCCAGTGTATAATTTCATAGGGAAAGAGTGGCAAGTGAATTAAAAAAACACACAAATAGGCAAAGTTGAGAGCAGGCCTGATTTATATCCCATCCTCTCTCGCTACGCACTGTTCAGCATCAACCAACATTAGGGTTCATTCATCCTCCATATTCTACACAGTACGTTACTGTGAACAAGACCCTAGTTGCACACTTATCTTTATGTAAATCAAACAGTCTTAAAATTTGCCAGGCAGCCCATCAATTAGTGCACGGTATCTTTGACAGAATTATATCTTGTTGCCCATTCTACTTAAGTAATTATCTGACAATGAAATATTTCTTTTGATGGATAGGAAGAACTGAAATGCCTTTCAAATCAATAGCCTTTATGTAACATCCTGTTTGGCTTCAGATGTCTATTGCTGGATGAGAAAGGCTCCTCTCTGTTTTTACCCACTCCCTCAGTCTGTTAGACAGCACGTAATGTCAAGAAAATTTCAACCAGGAGTCTCCAGTGGCCAAAGAGCTGACAGGTGATGGTTAACACGTCTTTCAGGAAGCATTTTCCTCAACGATGAGCTTTCTGTTTTCCCTTTTGGGTTATTATTGTGCTCACCAAGGTGAAGCAGAAACCTCACCTCAGGCATTGCACACCAGGTCAGAGCATTCCACTCAAAAGAGTTTAAAACTTCCCTTTCAGAGCCAAGAAAAATGCAGTTCAAAGACCAAAGCCAAGCCAGATCTCTTAAGTTACAGAGTCATAGAGTCATACAGCACAGAAACAGACCCTTCGGTCCAACCAGTCCATGCTTAACATTATCTCAAACTAAGCTAGTCCCACTTGCCTTGGCCCATATCCCTCCAAACATTTCTTATTCATGTAATTATCTAAATATCTTTAAAATGTAACTGTATCCACCACTTCCTCGTTCCACGCACAAACCACTCTCTGCGTCGATAAGTTGCCCCTCATTTTTTTAAAAACCTTTCTCCTCTGACCTGAAAAATGTGTCCCCTAGTCTTGAAGTTCCCCCACCCTAGGGAAAAGACACCTCCCATTCTCCTTACCCATCATATCCCTTACGATACTATAAACCTCGATAAGATCACCCCTCGACCTCCTACGCTCCAGTGAGAAAAGATTACAAGAGCAACGTTTTGGTTTCCCATCTCAGACATCTGTATGGATTGAAACAACATACCAGCTGCAAATTGATGCCAAACAGGAACCGCCAACCCTGCTCAGATGTAGACCTAGACCTGGGATCAACCACCCCACTGTTATCAGTGAGCAGGGTCTGAGTGGGATGCCGACATCAAAATGATACCAGGGAGCAGAGAATGGCTACACATTAATCAAGGGGAGCACGTGACAGTGTGGATCTATTTACATGAGGGGAATTCTTGTGGTGCAGTGGTAGAGTTCCTACCTTTGAGCCAGGAGGCCTGGCTTCAAATCCCACTTGCTCCTGAGGTTTGTCATAACATTCCTTGTACGGGTTGATTAGAAATGATTTGAATCAGTAGGTTGCAGGTTTGCGCTGCGTGAGTTGGAGGAAGGTAGTGGCGGCGGTAAGGTCACTGTCTTAGTAATCCCGAGCCTTAGGCTAAAGTTCTGGGAGTGCAGGATCAAATCCCAACATGGCACCTCAATGAATTCGAATTTAATGAAGATCTGGACTTAAAAGTTGATCTAAAGGGGGTCCTGTAACCATTGTCAATTCTCGTAAAATCCCACCTGGTTCGCTAATGTCCTTTAGGGAAGGAAACTGCCATCCTTACTGGGGTGTGGCCTACATGTGACTCCAGACCCACGGCAATGTGGTTAATTCTTTCTTCTGGGCAGTTAAGGATCAGCAATAAATGCTGGCCGAGCCAGCAATGTCCAAGTCCCAAGCCTACACCCTATCTGACTTCCTAACCTCTGGTGTTTAACATGTCTCCTGTCCCCAAGGTGTCAGACCAGGGAGTAGGAATAAACAGTGATGCTGAGCTCACCAGCTACTTAATTCAGATTCTCAATGACCGTCCAGTATCTGGGGAAAGGGAGAAGCAATTTGCATTTATATAGTGCCTTTTACAATCTCCCATCTTTCCAAAGCACTTTACAGCTAATTTAATACTTGAGATGTGTAGTCACTGTTAAGAAGCAGGAAAGTGTCAGTGCAATTACCAGCTGAGGGTCTATCTTCACACAGATGATATTGAACTGAAGGGGACTATTAGGCTAACTGTGTCTGCAGCTGTATTGGAGCCTGGGGACAGTGGACACGACACTGTTGCTTTAATTCCTCTCTCAGTTTTGCATGCTATGGAAGGAGAGTAGCTCTGGGCAATGGCAGAGCTTCTTTTTGCGTTCCTGGAGAGCATTGGCACCGATTAACCAGCGCTCAGTCACAGTTGCCTCCCTGTACCCCTTTGACAAAACGTTTCAATGAAATCCACCCACAGCCTTGAGGCAAGCCACTAGGCTCCTCCCTGATGGGCAAGGGACATGTAGCAATGATGAAACAGCACTTGCTATTTGTATCAAACATCTGAAAATATGTCAGGCACTTTCCTACTGCTGTTGGTGGAGATTAAACATCAACAAAAAGAAGTGTCTAGATATATGGCTGTTTGGAGTTTCGATTGCAATTAGACTGTACAGTGTTTAGCCTTAGGCAATACTTGAAAGAAAAGGGTTATTGCCATCTTGTGTTTCTTTATGATGAGAGTGGGGTCAAGCTATTAAAATTCTCTGTGTAGGCAGACTGTCAGTTCATAGCAACTGGCAGGGCCATCAAAGAAACCCTGCCATTATTTGTTTGGAGGTACATCTAAAAAGTTGCTTTCCCACACTGACAGCACAGATAAGATGGCAGAGCAAAGAGAATAACAATTTAAAACTGGGATCAAGTTGGCATTCAGGATGACCCAGCCTTGATATTATTGCATGCCTTACATCAGACGATTGACAGCTGGACAACTTGCAGCTCTCCACACTTTTTACCAGAAACAGATTTAACTCACTCATCAAAGAACAAAAGAAAAGTTCAGGAGCTTTTTTTTGCTTCAATGAGGCAGATCGTTGGTTTCAGGAATGAAAGAAGATTTGAAGGGGGGTTCAGTCACGGCATTTGAAGAGGAAATGGGTAAATATTTGTAAAGGGGAAGATTGCAGGGCTGTAGGGACAGAATGGTGGAGGGTGGTATTGCTTTTGGATAGCTGTCTCAAAGAGCTGGCACGTGTATGTCAAATGGTCTTCCTCAATACAGTGACAGACATTCACTGACCTGGAGTCTGGAAGTTCCTGACTGAATCATCAAAGCTGAAAACAAACCCAGCAGACCAAAATGTAACTTTTTCTTATTCTCTCATGGGAGGTGTGTGTTGCCCCTTGAGAAGGTGGGGGTGAGCTGCCTTCTTGAACCGCTGCAGTCCATGTGCTGTAGGTTGACCCACAATGCCCTTAGGGAGGGAATTTCAGGATTTTGACCCAGCGACAGTGAAGGAACGGTGATATATTTCCAGGTCAGGATGGTGAGTGGCTTGGCGAGGAACTTGCAGGGGGTGGTGTTCCCATGTATCTGCTATCCTTGTCCTTCTAGATGGATGTGGGTTTGGAAGGTGCTGTCTAAGGATCTTTGGTGAATTTCTGCAGTGCACCACATAGTTGGTATACAATGCTGTTACTGAGCATCAGCGCTGCAGGGAGTGAATGTTTATGGATGTGGTGCCAATCAAGTCCTTGATGGTGTTGAGCTTCTTGAGTGTTACTGAAGCGACACCCATCCAGGCAAGTGGGCAGTACTCCATCATACCCCTGACTTGTGCCTTGTCAATGGTGGACAGGTTTCGGTGAGTCAGTGGATAAGTTACTGGCTGCAGGATTCCTATTCTCTGACCTGTCTTTTTAATCACAATATTTATATGGCAAGCCCAACTTAGTTTCTGGTCAATGGTAATCCCCAGGATGTTGAGAGAGGGCTTTGAATGATGGTGATGTCTTTGAAGACAAAGTGGAGATGATCAGGTTCTCTCTTGTTGGATATGGTCATTGCCTGGCAAATGTTACGTGCCAATTGTCAGCCCAAGCCTGGATATTGCCCAGGTCTTGTTGAATTTGAACATGGACTGCTTCAGTATCTGAGGAGTTGTGAATGGTGCTGAACGTTGTGCAATCATCAGCAAAGGATTTGTCCTGCCTTCTGTGTGCAGGACATACCCGGGCAATTTTCCACATTGTCGGGTAGATGCCAGTGTTGTAACTGTAGTGGAGCAGCAGGTTCTGGAACCCATTTCCGGAATGTTGTTGGAAAGAGATGAATGTTGCCGATCATCAGGACAAATGCAAGAAAACGAAATTTTGGGAAGTAATGAGTTTCTGTTGTGTTCTGAACGTCAACACCTCAGCTCATTGGAGTTGAGTTGCCAACGGATCCTTTTTTCTGCACAGTGTAGACTGTGGTGCACAGTTGAACTTTGGCATTCTTGCGTGTGTCCTGATGAGCGAAAGGAAAAGCTTTAGCAATACATCTCTCTATTGAGCCCTGAAGTGGTTCATGTTGCTAATCCTCATTGTGAAGCCCTGGGTATCTACAGCACATGATGCGATGGGCTGAATCACTGCTCTCCAAGGACTGTTATCCATGGGTTCGACTCATCAGTAAACGCAACCGAGGGAGGAATGCAAGTGTGATTCGGAGACTGTCTAGTGTGATCTGGCTTGTAATGTGGCCTCCACCTTTCCTCCACCCCACCACCACACCACCCGTGCTCTCCTGCACGCTGGCCCAGCCAGCACCATCGGTTATTCAAATCATTGCACCTCCTGAATCCTTCACATTTCGAAAGGAGCTGTCAATTGCTTGTTACCAGTGGAAATGCAGCCCCAATTATATCCCTTGCATCTGCCCTTCCCACAGGGAGACCGGCCGGCTCTGATCCTGCCTAATTGAGATGAATATCTGCCTGGCAGAATTAATTGAAGGAATGCAATCAGACAGTTTTAAGGAACATGGCTCTTTTCCATGTGCTGCTGGCGTCAAGTGTAGGCGAGTGGTGCAGAGGGGGGCGTGGAACACTCAGGGCCTGAGGTCCCAGCTTTTCCTCCAACCCCAACCTCATCGGAGGCAGCCAAGAGGTAGTTACTCCCCCTTGTTTTTGATGGAAAGGTGCCACTGCATGTTTTCAAAGCTAGCCAGGCAACTTCTCCAAACCCTCAAGTTCGACAGAAAATGGAGCTATTCCCACGTTCTTGTCTGTGGGATCTTGCTGTGCAGAAACTGACCATCACATTTCCTGTGGGCTGAGTGAGGTGCAGGCGTAATATCACTGGCCTAGTAATCCAGGGGTACCAGGTACATGCCCGAAGGGGGCCATGGGTTCAAATCCCACCTCAGCAGTTGGTGAAATTTAAATTCGATTGATACATTTGGAATTGGTCTCTGCAATCATAACCATTGGCTTAAACACTGTCCTATGGCAATGTCCCTACCACTGAGCCAGGAGGCTCCAGTTCAAGTCCCAGCTACTCCAGAAGTGAGTAATAAACATCTTGGAGCAGGTTGATTAGGAAAACCCCCCATTATGGCACCGTTGTAGTATTTTTACACAGACAGGCCCTTTGTAGCACAGTGGTAGTGTCCATTTCTCTGATCCAGGAGGCATGGGTTCAAGTCCCACCTACTCCACAGGTGAGTATAATGATATCTCTGTACTGGTTAATTAGAAAGTATCTGAAATGTCATCTGGTTCACTAATGCCCTTTAGGAAAGGAAACTGCCATCCTTACCTGGTCTGGCCTACATGTGACTCCAGACCCACAGCAATGTGGCTGACTCTTAACTGACCTCCGAAATGGCCCAGGGAGCCAGTGAGTGCAACAAATGCTGGTCCTGCCGGCGATGCCCACATCCCAAGAAAGAATAAAGTGAAAATGCAAAGAAATCACAACAGCGATGGCACTTCATTGACTCGTGAAGCGCTTCAGGTCATCCAGAGGTTGTGAAAGGCGCTACGGAAATGCAAGTTCCTATTTGCACTCCCTCTTTTGCAAATTGTCTGGGCTCCTGATCTTATTTCCTGTGCCACAAAGACTCTGTTGGGATTACTCACACATCAGCTTCAGGGGGAAGTGAAGGCTGTCAGACGGAATTAGACAAAGGGAGACGGCAAGTTAAAATTCAGAGTGAGTGCAGCGATCGAGGAAGGAATTGAGAAGGAGATGAGAGAAGAATTAAGAGCTTCAAGGTTGACTGGAGTGGTGTGACAATCTTGATATATACATGTTCTTGTCCAACACGCCCTACAAATGCCCCCCTTAGGGCATGAACCTGGTACCCCAGGATTACTAGACCAGTGATATTATGCCTGCGCCTCACCCAGCCCACAAGAAATGTGATGGTCAGTTTCTGCACAGCAAGATCCCACAGACAAGAACCTTGGACACAGATTCTGACCAACAGCAGCTCAGTGTGGGACACACATACAATCAGATCAAAGCTGACACAAGGAGCTTCAACTGACACCAACATTGTGATGGTGATGGTACCTCATCCTTAACTCAGCACGCAAAATTCCCCACGTCAATGCAAAATCCAACCGGGAATTCAGGAATAACCTGTGAGAGTCGGGGGGGCGGTGGGGGTGAATGCGGAACTCGTTCCAACAGGGAGTGGATGGAGGCGAAACAATACAGCACTTCAGAAGTGGGCAAGTGAGGGAGAAACAGGGAGACAGTGTGGTGTTAATGTTCCTGCACTAGTTTGCCAGAGGTCTGCCTAAACACTTCAGAGGCGCAAGTTCAAACCCCACGGTAGCAGCTTTTGGAATCTGAATTCAACTTATAAACTTTCATTAATAAGTTTGAATTTGAAAGCCGGTCTCGTTAAGAATAACCATGAAAGTATCGTTGAATTTACACAAACCCCATTCTTGCTTAATATTGTCATTTTGCTATTCAGGTATTGCGTGAACAGAAACCGGCTTCCTAGTTACTCAAGCAACATTTCGTTAAATGCTCCCAAAAGGTTGGTATCTAAAAATTCAACCTGCTGAAATTGTATTTACCCTAACAGCTTCCACCTCACACAAACTCCTGGAAAGGATATTGAGGCTATAGCCCACCTAACCCAACACTATTGCTTTCTTTCTTTGAAAGACTGTAATCTGAGTGAGCTATTCAACTACAGCAGGAAGCACAATCGCACATCCCTGTTCTGACCCCAACTGTCATGTTTGTATATGCATTGTAGTGAGGGGAGTAAAGGAGGTGAATTTATGAAGCATATAAGGAGTAGGGAAATGGGTGGAGGAGACTGGGACCAGCTAAGCAGCCCTTGCAGAGACTCAGTACTGACTCGTGGGTTGAATGGCCTCTTTCTGTGCTTATTTTAAGGAAAGACACAACATGCATTTATATAGCATCCCTCTTAAAATCAGGGGTTCAAAAGTGCTTCACAGCCAAGTAATTTGTGAAGTGTAGTCATCATGGCAGTGTGGACTGCAGTGACTCACCAAGGTTCTTAAAATGCCACCCTTATAAACCACAATCTCTGCCATCAAGGAAAAGGGCAGCACCGCCCCCTGCAAGTTCCCCTCCAAGCCCTTCACCATCCTGACTGAGAAATATATCATCGTTTCTTCAATGCTGCTGGGTCAGAAACCCAGAATTCCTTCTCTAATGGCATTGTGGGTGTCCCTACACCAAGAAATCTAGCTGTCTAAAAAGGCAGCTCACCACCATCATTTCAGGGCAATTAAAGACAGGTGATGGCTGTTGGCCAGGTCAAAGTGAGGCAGCAATGTGATCATGACCAGACAGTCTGTTGTCCTGACATACAGACTTTGCTTTTGCTGTTCTTTTAATTGTGGCTGTGAGATGTAGGAATACAGAAAGGAATTTTATTTTGAGAAAGGTCTTTAGATTGTGATGTAAGATAAGTGATTTTTATATATTTTAATATAATTCACTTTTGATTTTTGAATTTTGAACAAGTGCCATATAAGTTTCCATGAATCTGGAGGTGTTTAGCGATTTAACTTGCAAATATTTCTGTAGCCATGGTGATTTCTTCTAAGCAGTATTAGAGAGAGACCCACTGGACAATAATGGGGTTTCTTTACATTTGAAGAGTTTAAGATTGAACCAAGTAAACAATGTAATGTATTACATTTTCGGCTAGAAGTTCCTGTAACTTTTTGGGGCTTGGGGAAACACCCATAGTTTGAAAAAAGAAATTTTGGTTTTCAGTTTAAAGTTCTGCAGATGTCTTGGCTAAAGCTGGATGAGTGAGACAGTTACTCCTGAGAAAAAGAGGGGGTTTTAGGATTATTATGGAAGAGGTTACCTCAGTGTAAAAAGTTCAGTTTAAAAGTTCCAGGCCAAAAGTCCTTAGTTAAAACTCTGAAGGGGTTATGTGAAGCTGAGAAAGTCTAAGCTTAGTTATATGATGATTCAAAGAATAGGCTACCAGATTCTCACAGGAATTGAACCCAAAGCTGAGTTAAACCCTATGTGGGATAGACAAACTCTCTGGTGATTGAGTCCTGTAATGCTGTTGGGATGAACGGTATTGTACTTTTGCTGTTTATTTTAAAATCTTTAAACGTATGTTTTGTGTAAACAGTTTGGTTTATTCAATTTAACTTAATTTCTTTGCGCAATAATTTTCTGTTTTATTGTTAAAACAGAATCTGTAATATTGTGTGTTTGTATTTCTGTGAAAGATCCTTGTTAAAACCAAAAAAAGGTGATCTATCAAGCCAAGTTTTGGTTGGGGATCTGACTTGTCCAGTAATAACATCAGCTGAGACCATAACAGGATCTTCACATTATTTGAGTCGTGCGAGAAATTAGCTGCTTTCACGTAATGGTGTTTAGGGAGTAGTGATTAAGAGTTGGAAGTCTTAAGTTATTTTCTATTGAAAGGATGGCCTTTTAATGACTAAATTGAATTTGACTAATCTCAGGAATATTCAGAACAATAAGAGGAGCCCATGAGGAAACAGAGGATTAGATTCCCAAGTAACAGCTTCTCTCAAATCTCATTCAATTATCAAGCAGTACTCAAACAGCAATTTACACTTCCAGAATAGTGATTCAAATTTAGATGTGTAAATCCTCCATATAGGATGACGGGGGCTAAGGTGGGAAAGTCCAGTTGAGGTGGGTGAAACATGATTATATTGAAGGGGAGAAGGCTCAAATGGCTATTCCTGGCTTTGATTATTTTTATTCTGCCTTCTCGTTAATAGAGGCTAAAAAATTTGGAAAACAGGGTAGGCCATTCAGCGCATCAAGCCTGCTCTGTTATTCTTTGGAGATGCCGATGTTGGACTGGGGTGGACAAAGTTAGAAGTCGCACAGCACCATGTTACAGTCCAACAGGTTTATTTGAAATCACAAACTTTTGGAGCATTGCTCCTTTACCTGACGAAGGAGCAGCGCTCCAAAAGCTTATCATTTCAAATAAACCTGTTGGACTATAACCTGGTGCCATGTGATTTCTGAGTTTGCTATTCATTTTGATCATGGCTGATCATCCAATTAAATAGCCTGTTCTCCCGCTTCTAACAAAAGACCCTTACCCTTTCCTTTCTTGTCAAAAAAAAATCAAATTCTCAATAATTCTGAGTAGAATAATGCGGAGCCCATGGTGTCCGTGGTGATAGAAAACCAATTTGTGGATTCGCTGAGAATGACTCACTCCTCTCCAAGTCCAAAATGTACAGCAACAAGGGAATCCTCTCATGTGCATTATCTTTTAGCCACTAGCACTTGCTGCCTGAATAATAGCTGACAATCTCCAGGGCTGAGTAATATCTAGCTCTCTTCACAATATAATCCAGGTTATGAAAAAGTATTTAGAAGAGCTGCTAAATAGATTGTGGGCTTTAAAATAGAGAGGGAGTGCTTGAAAGAGTGAATAACAATGAAAGTCTCCTTAGAACTTGTCAGAATTAGATTAACCATGTATTTTTCTTCTTCGTTTTCGTGATGTGGGCATTGCTGGCAAAGCTGCCATTTCTTGCTTATCTCCCGGTTCTCTCTTGAGGAAGAGGTGGTAAGCTGCCTTCTCGAACCACTGTAGCCAATGTGGAGTAGGGACACCCACAGTGCCATTTGGGAGGGAATTGCAAACCTTTGACACTGGAGGAATGGCGGTGTTATATTTCTGAATTGGGATGTTGAGCGGTTTGAAGGCGAATGTAGAGGTCATGACACTCTAGCGTTCTGGTGGCCACAATTTTGAGTTTCTGAAGTGCATCATCAAGGGCGGCTCAGTGGTTAGCACTGCTGCCTCACAGCTCCAGGAATGGGTTCGATTCCACCTTCAGGCAACTGTCTGTGTGGAGTTTGCACATTCTCCGGGTGCTCCGGTTTCCTCCCACAGTCCAAAGATGTGCAGCTTAGGATGGATTGGCCATGCTAAATTGCCCATAGTTCTCAGGGATGTGTAGATTAGGTGGGTTAAGGGGGATGGGTCTGAGGGGGATGCTCTGAGAGTCAGTGTGGACTTGTTGGACTGAAGGGCCTGTTTCCACACTGTAGGAATTCTATGAACTTCTATGATAATGCAGATGGTGCACACTGCTGTGACTGAGTGTCGGTGGGAGAGGGAGTAGATATGGTGCCAATCAAGCAGAGAAATATGGAAAATAGGAGTCGGCCATCAAGCCTGCTGAGTTTTTCAATACGACTCTCCAACTCAATACCCTTTCCCCCATTTCGAACAAAACACTCTTACCCTTTCCTTTCTTCAAAAGAAAACAAAATCAAATTTTCAACAATTCTGAGTAGAATAACATGGTGGATGCTTTGTCCTGGATGGTGACAAGCTGCTTCAGTGTTGTTAGAGCTATACACATTCCCCCAGCTCGTTATCTATTCTTACAGTTAAATCTCCATTATCCCCCTTTCATCCTCTCATCACAACCTCCCAGTTACTGATTTACAAGATGATGAGAGCCATAGATACAGTGGATAGTTAGAGAATTTTCCCCAGGGCGGAAAAGACTGTCACGAGGGGGCATAATTTTAAGGTGATTGGAGGAAGGTATAGGGGAGATGTCAGAGGTAGGTTCTTCACACAGAGAGTGGTGGGAGTGTGGAATGCGCTGCCGGCAGTGGTAGTGGAGTCAGATACTTTAGAGAGTTTTAAGCGACTCTTGGATAGGCACATGGAGGATAGTAAAATGTAGGGTATGCAGGGTAGATTGATCTTAGCAGGATAATAGGTCAGCACAACATCATGGGCTGAAGGGCCTGTACTGTGCTGTACTGTTCTATGTTCTATGTTCTATGATCTGCTGCATTTGTATACCCCCAGCATCCCATGTTCAGTGCTGAGATTCCTTCAGCACTACTGCCTTCAAATTCACACTGGGTGTTGGAAACGGGATATCACAGTCCCCAACTCACTGGATATTCTAACCATGGGCGGTCAACTTGCTCTCTTCCTGGTCAAGTGTGACCTAGATCCAACTAAAGAAAAAAAATGGAAAAGTTGGGAGTGATGGAACTGGTTCAAGCTCATTTACTTGAAAATGAACTTCGTTTAAGTCTGTCTAATGATTTCCATGTTTTACTGATTTTTTTTATTGTTTTCTATCCCCATGTAGTCTTCACTTGGCCTACTCCCAAACCTCAGCCTAGTTGCCCTCCAACCAGAGATTATGAGTGTTTAATTCCAATCATTCTTTCCGGAGAAATGAGGGAGACTAAATAAGATTACATGGCAGACAATACTGAGTGAATTTTGCATCCTTTAAATGTTTATCTAAGGATAAAGACATGAACAATTGTTCTCACAGCACAGTACGGATTAAACCCATTATGCACTATTCCCAGTGCTAAGGCATCTTAGCCCACACTGTAGCCAGAGGGTTTTTCATCTGATCACAGTCTTTTAGGGAGACAGTTTCAGATTTCCATAACACTTTGTGCAAAAAATTGCTTCTTGATTTCCTTCCTGATGATTTTACTGTACCTCATGTTTCTGAATTCCCTGTCTGCATCAGCAAAAATTATTTCGCTCTGTATCTACTGTATTAAATCCTTTTCAAGATCTTTTAATTCCTCAATCAGATTACCATTCAACCTTTGAAACACAAGGAAACACAAGCCATGGGGTGGCACGGTGGCTCGGTGGTTAGCACTGCTGCCTCACAGTGCCAGGAACTTGGGTTCAATTCCTGCCTTTGGTGACTGTCTGTGTGGAGTTTGCACATTTTCCCCATGTCTGTGTGGGCTTCTTCCAGATGCTCTAGTTTCCTCCTGCAGTCCAAAGATGTGCAGGTTAGGCGGATTGCCCATAGGAAATGCAGGGTTACAAGGATAGGTGAGGGGAGGGGTGATCATCAGATGGTCAGTATGGGCCAAATGGCCTTCTTCCACACTATAGGAATTCTAGGAAGCCAAGAGTCTGGTGCAATGTGTTCACAAGTCTCTTTCTGCCCTTTCATTAATAAGCATTTGCTCCTTCCTTGTGTTGACTGACTCTCTCAAAGAAATGACAGAAAATTGTTTATAATCTCTTCCCTCGAGGGGTTGTGTGATTTAAAATTCAAGCACAGAAGAACAATCGCGAAATTTGAATAAATCGTCACATGACTTCACATCTAATTCTGAGGATTAGTCACACTCTGGATGAATTGGGCCCCATATACATCAGAAGATTAGCAAAGCCCTTGAGAAGATGCAAAGCTTAAACTCTAGAGTTTTTTTCTTGGGTGCCAAATAAAAAAAGGATCAATGGCATGTGAAAATGGCAGAACATTAATCGTGTGTGACTTTAATCTTGTAAATTGGGAAAATCTAATTGAGAGAGGTAGCCACAAGCAAGAATTTACAGAGTGTATTTGGGACAGTTTCCAAGATTAATATCAGGAACAAAAACTGAAGTTTCTGGAAAAGCTCAGCAGTTCTGGCAGCATCTGTGAAGAAAAATCAGAGTTAACGTTTCGGGTCCAGAGACTCTTCCTCATAACTGAGATTAATATGTTGTGGATCCAACTACAGAGAAGGTTATTTTAAATCTGATACGTGTAAAAAGGCAGGTTTAATACATCACCTCTGAACAAAATAAACTGTGGGAAGCGGTGATCATAACATAATGGAATTTAGCATTCAGTTTGAGAGTAAGTAACTTGAGACAAAAACAACTGTGCTAAACTTAAATTAGGTTAATTATAAAGGAATGAAGGAAGAGCTGACTGGGGTGGATTGGGAAAGGAATTAGCAGAAATGACAATTGACGAACAATAGCAGACAAGACAGTAAGAGCTTTTTTAAATATAGAAAAGAGTGATCAAGGTGAATGGAGGTCCCTTAGAGAATGAGGCTGGGCAAATAATAATGGGGAATTAAGAAATGGTAGAGGAGTTGAATAAATATTTTGCATCTGTATTCATGGTAGAAGACGCCAATAGCTTTCAAAAAAAATTCTAAATAATCAAGGTGCCAAAGAAGGAAGAGGAAATAAATACAATAATTATGACTAGAGAAAAAAGTGCCAACCAAGAAAACAAATAGGGTTACAGGCCAACAAGTCCCTGGAGCTGATGGGATGCGTCCTAGGATTTTAAAGGAAGTAGCTACTGAGATTGTGGATGCACTGGGAGTAACCTTCCAGGAATCTTTAGATTCTGGAAAAGTCCCAAAAGATTAGTAGGAGGAATAGAGAAGCTGACTGTTATATAATTGGAGAAAGTCTGCAGAAAACTGTAGTGCAGAGAGATTTGGGGTCCTTGTGCAGGGAATAAGGAAGGCAAATGAAATGATGGCCTCCATTTCAAAGGGAATGGAGTATGAAAATAGGGAAGACTTGGACAACTACGCAAGGCCCTGATTTATTTATAATACAGTGAGCAGTTTCAGTCCCCTTATCTAAGGAAAGATATACTGGCATCAGAGGCAGACAGAGAAGATTCATCAAGCTGAGCCCTGGTATAGAGGGATTTTCTCACAAGAAGAGGTTGAGCAGTTTGGGCTTGTATTCATTGGAGTTTAGAAGAATGAGAGGAGACATAATTGAAACAAATACAATTTGTAGGGGATTTGATGAGGAAGTCGAGGACCAAAGGGCATCATTCAAAGAAAGGCTTGGCCCATTTCAAGCAGAGATGAGGCAGAAAGAGACACTGACATTGGAGGCAGTCCAAAGAAGATTCATTTGGCTGATAGCAGGCATCGAGGGACTGTCTTATGAGGACAGGTTGAGCAGATTAGGCCTGTATTCATTGGAGTTTAGAAGAATGAGGGGTGCCTTATTAAAACGTACAAAATTCTCAGGGAATTTTACAAGTTAGATTTACCCACCAAACACAGAGATGAGGAGAAATTTCCTCTCTCTGAGGGTAGTGAATCTGTGGAATTCTCTATTGCAGAGGCTGAGACAGATGAATTATTAATCAGTCAGGGAATCCAGCGTAATAGGGAAAAAGAAAGTTGAGGTTATTAAGATCAGCCATGATCTCATTGAATGGCCTGCTTAAGCTCCTATGTCTTCTGCTCTTTATTTTAAAAATGAGGAGGAGGAAAATCTTCAGTTTGGGCTATTACTACTCCAAGGGTGACAAATCTGGAAGAAATGGCCAGTACATAGGCACTGAAGTAGACAGTACAAATGAACTTCTGGAGTTGCATCCATCCTGACAAGTCAGGGATATTCCAAGGCATAAGTCAGAAGTGTGTTGGAATACTCTCCATTTGTCTGAATGAGTGCGGCCCCAAGGAGATTTACACTTATATCGCATTTTTTAACAAAGGAAAATGCCACAAGGTGGTTGGCTGGAGGTTTTAAGTTGAAAACGGGAAGCAAGGTGGGAGGATCACAGCCAAGAGGAGGCTACGGTAGGCGTTGCAATCACTTCAGTGCAGTGAAGATGCAGGGAGAGGGAAGATGCTGTGGAGAGATGCTCTTGCAAATTAAGGTGAGAAGTTGAATGGATCAGTGAGTCGAGATCAATGCTGGGCCAACTATTTTCTTGCTTCAAGTGAATTGAAATAATTTACATCAATGGGAAATTTGCCGAACAATAGAAATGCAAACGAGACAGAGTGCAACAGGAATTTTGACAAAATTAGAAAATAATTTGTTAGGAATGAAAGAGTTTCAAAGTTCATTACACACTGACCCGCACTTGTTGAGTGAAGATCTAGTTTATGCTGGCAACATTCAGGAGCTGAAGCATCCCAGATGGTTTCACCGATGCTCTTGATCAGTTTCAGTGACTGTCAAAACTACCAGTTGGCAAGCTGTTGTAAAGGCATGTGCTAAAGTCCAAAGACAACCTCAACTCCTTGCCTCCGGAAGTATTCAGCTCCCTAGCAAAATCCTCGACCACAATTGTAGGCGCAATCCCAGCACAATGCGAGTGAGACACTTCGATCTGGATTGACTGTTAGCAATACATTCAACCAAGATTATAGTCAAGGAAGGCTTTAAATAAACACCTTCCAAAACCCACGACCACTTCCACCCAGAAGGACAAAGGGCAGCAGATACATGGGAACACCAATTCCTGCAAGTTCCCCACTAAGCCACTCACCATCCTGACTTGGAAATACATTGCCATTCTTACTGGGTCAAAATCTTGGAATTCCCTCCCAAAGGGCATTATGGGTCTACCTACAGCACACAGACTGTGGCAGTTCTAGAAGCCAGCTCACCACCGCCTTCTCAAGGGGCAACTAGGGATGGGCAAGATCCCAGACTGGCCAGATAAACTATATTATTTCCCCACAAAGATTGAGTGTTGAATATGAGCCTGGATACCAGGGAGAGGTACCACAGTGGTGAGGGGATCCTTTACTGCCCGTTGAGAGGTCCTTGTTCATGGAAGATCATAGAATCCTTACAGTGTGGAAGCAGGCCATTCAGCCCATAGAGTCCAACCCTCTGAAGAGCATTCCACTCTCTTACTCTATATTTCCCATGGCTAACCCACCTAGCCTGCACATCCCTGGACATTATGGAAAATTTAGCACGGCCAATCCACCTAACCTGCTCAGCTATGCACTGTGAAAGGAAATCCGCACAGACATGGGGAGAATGTGCAAATTCCACACAGTCACTTAAGGGTAGAATCAAACACAGGTCCCTGGCACCGTGAGGCAGCAGTGTTAACCACTGAGCCTTTAAGCTGCCCTTGCATGCTCCATGTGAAAATCAGAACCATGGCTAGCGCAGCACAACCTCGGTACAGCATTAAAGCATTAGCCAGAATTTGATGCTCCAAACTCTAGAGTTTGATTTGAATCTTTTAATTACGTTTAATGGTCTGCCTGACATTTTACCCAATGGATATATTAATATATCCTGCAAGGCAACATTACTCCAAATGAAATGTGTACACAAGTGCATTAAATAGCAAATAAAGGTCAGCAGCTTAAAGGGAAAATGTTTTCAGAATTGTACTCATTTTCCACCAAATGCGTGCCTTGCATCATGGAAGAAGTGAATTGTTCATTGGACTCTTAACACCTTAGACCCAACCTCAAATGCTAAAGTATCCTTTCTCTGCAGTCTGGAAGGGCACATTTGAAACATGAGTTGGTCCATTGTAGACCAATCCCCTCTGAAGGGCTGCATTAAGCACATCACTCAGGGAAAATAGGACACAGCTGTCACATATAGCAGTGGGTGCTCTTCCAACATTACAGCGGAGGCACGCTATTACAGGGGAACAACGGGTGCTTTCATCTGCAGATGTTTTGTTGTGTGTGGGGGATTCTAATTAGATTCCTAACTTAAGTCTCAGGTAATTTCAGTAAGAAGTCTTTATCTACAGCAAAGTGGATGCTTTTCTGTTTTTTTTCTATGTATTTTCCATTTTCTTGGAACACTGGTAGAAATTCTCATTCCATCCATCCATCATCTTACACTGAAACCATCTTCACACCATCATTAATCATGAAGTTGGAGGCAATATATTAGAATGGCTAGAGGACTGGTCAGCTAATAGAAGACAGAGAGTTGGGTTAAGGGGCTATTTTCAGGACGGTAACCTATAACTAGTGGAATACCACAGGGATCAGTGCCAGTGCCATAATGATTTACAATAGATATAAGTAATTTGGATGAGAAAAAGGAATGCACGGTGGTTATGTTTGCAGATGATGTGCAAATGGATGCGAAGGTAAGTGGACAAGATCACAGAAAGTGTCTGCAGAGGGATATGGATGGGTTAAGTGAGTGGCCACAAATTTGGCAGATGAAATATAATGTGGGAAAATGTGACCTAATGCACTTTGCCAGGAGATATAGGGGAGGTGACTTTTATGTAAATGGAGAAAGACTTCAGAAAGCTACAGTACAGAGGGATTTAGGAATCCTTGTCCATTAATGATAAAAAGCTACCAGACAAGTTAAATAGAGAAGGTAAGTGGACTGTTGGCTTTTATTTCAAAGGGAACGGAGTATAAATGTCAGGGGGCTTTGCTAAAACTATACAATTCACTGGTCAGATCACCGCTGGAAAACTGCGAACAGTTTTGGAGATAAAAGGTACTGCAGATGCTGGAGAATCCGAGATAACAAGCATGGGGCTGGATGAACACAGCAGGTCAAGCAGCATC
>JAHRHZ010000008.1:18088493-18108823 GCA_024137785.1 Ginglymostoma cirratum | reverse complement strand
TCTGCCTGTGTGAGTGTGTGTCTGTGTGTGTGTGTGCCTGTGTGTGTGTCTGTGTCTGTGTGTGTCTGTGTCTGTGTGTGTGGTGTCTGTGTGTGTGTCTGCCTGTGTTTGTGTCTGCCTGTGTGTGTGTCTCTGTGTGTGGGTGTGTCTGTGTGCGCGCACGCACGCTTGCGCCTGTGTGTGTCTGTGTATGTGTCTGTGTGTGTGTCTGCCTGTGTGTGTGTCTGTGTGTGCGCGCGCATGCGCGTACGCCTCTGTGTGTGTGTGTGTGTGAGTGTGTGTCTGAGTGTGTGTGCACATGTGTGCACGTGTGCGCATGTGTGCACGTGTGCGTGTGTGCGTGCACATGTGCGTGTGTGTGTATGTTTGTATTTTGGTGTGTGGGTGTGCGCGTGTGTGTGCATGTTTGTATTTTGGTGTGTGGGTGTGTGTGTCTGCGTGTGTGTGCATGTGTCTGTGTGTGTGTGCATGTGTGCACGTGTGTGTGTGTGCGCGTGTGTTTGTGTGTGTGCGCATGTGTGTGCGTGTTTGTGTGTGCGCGTGTGTGTGTGCGTGCGTGCATGTGTGCACGTGTGTGTGTGCGTGCGTGTGTGTGCGTGTTTGTGTGCACGTGTGTGTGTGCGCATGTGTGTGCGTGCATGTGTGCGCGTGTGTGTGTGCGTGCGTGTGTGTGCGTGTTTGTGTGTGCGCATGTGTGTGCGTGTGCGCGTGTGTGTGTGTGTATATACAGGGTATCTTTACTTCTCTTCTGAGTTGAAATTATACCATCAGCAAAAGGAGTTCTTATTGAAATTCTCTTGTTTACTCCTCCTCCTGCCCCCAATGATGCATTATGTTGGCAGGTTTTATGTAACAGATGCTTAACACAGATCGTGCTCTGTCACTCCACATAACAGGATTTGGTTTCAGAAAGCTTTAAATTCCCTTTTGCACATTTCAAATGTATGGAGCTTTTAAAAAACATCAAGGGCATTGACAGCTTTGATATTTCCATATTTACACCAGCGCACTTATCACAGATAATTATCAAATCATCTGGTGCAGCAAGAGGCCATTCAGCCCAGTATGCCTGTACAGACTCTTTCTTTGAAAGAGCTATTCAGGAAACTCAGCTCCTCCACTGCTCTTTATTCTGCATTTTTATTTTCTTTTCAGTACTTATCCAATTCCCTTTGGGAAGTTCTTATTGAACATCCATTACGCTTTCACAGTGTGTTCCAGATCACAAACATCGCTACTGTAAAAGAGACACGCCTGTCAATTTCTTTCGCCTATTTTCTTATGTCTGGGTCCGTTGCTCACTGATAGATGCCAATAGTGGGTAGTAAGGACAGGAAGGGCTCTTGGTTGGTCACGTACAGGAAGCAAAGGCTTATCTTACCACGCATAACCACAGATCAAGTCAGGAGCTCCATGATCATCAATGAGCTTTCAGAGAATCGGAGTGAGTCCTCTAACTCCCCTGCACTATAGGAATGACATGAATATATTGAAGCAAAGAGATTTACAAGAATGATTTCAGGGGATAGGACACTTCAATTATGAGGATAGGGTGAAGAGGTTGGGGCTTCTCTCCTTGGTCAGGCAAAAACTAAGAGAAGATCTGATGGAAGTTTTCAAGATCATGAGGGGACTAGACACAGTAGATGGGGTGAAACTGTTCTCACTCATAAAAGGATTGTGAGACAGAGGGCATGAACTTAAAGAGTTTTGCAAGTAAAGCAAATGCAAGGTGAGAAATAAAATGTTTTCACACAATAAGTGGACCGGGTTTGGAACGCATTGTTTGGAAATTTGGTGCAATTGAGGCATCGACAATGGCATGAGATGATATTTTTAATTATAAACAATGTGAAAGGTTATGGGGAAAGGTCGAAGGTTGGGACTTAGGAATTCTGGTTCAGGATTCTCTGAAGGTTAACATGCAGGTTCACTTGGCAGTTAGGAAGGCAAATGCAATGTTAGCATTCATTTCAATGGGGCTAGAATCAAGAGCAGGGATACACTGCTGGG
Source organism: Ginglymostoma cirratum (assembly GCA_024137785.1). Lineage (NCBI taxonomy): Eukaryota > Metazoa > Chordata > Chondrichthyes > Orectolobiformes > Ginglymostomatidae > Ginglymostoma > Ginglymostoma cirratum. The sequence goes on along the minus strand of JAHRHZ010000008.1, from coordinate 18,106,810 downwards.
ACTCTGGTCAGACCGCATTTGGAATATTGTGAGCAGTTTTGGGCCCTGTATCTAAGAAAAGATGTGCCGGCCTTGGAGAGCCCCGAAATCTTGTGATTTCAAATAAACCTGTTCGAGTATGACTTGGTGTCATGTGATTTCTGACTTATCCCTGGGATAGTAGGGCTGACATAACAGCAGACAGACTGGATAAATTTGGCCTCGAGTTTAGAAGAATGAAGGGGAATTTCATAGGAGCCGATACAATTCGAGCTGGATTAGACAGATTAGGTGCAGGAAGGACATTCGTGGTGAACGGGGAATCCAGAACCAGGGGTCACAGTCTAAGGACATGGAATAGGCCATTTAGGACTGAGATGAGGAGAAATGTCTTCATCCAGAGAGTGGGGAGCCTGTGGAATTCCATGGGAATTCCCATCAGCCCATGGGAAACTGTTGAGGCCAAAATGCTGGAGAAGTTTAAGAAAGATACAGATAAAGTTCTTAGGGCTAAAGGAATCAAAGGGTTTGGGGATAAAGTGGTAACAGATATTAAGTTGGACAATCCACCATTATCATATTAAATTACAGATCAGGCATGAAGGGCCAAATGGCCAACTTGCTCCTATATTCTATGTTTTCAGAACTTGCCGCTCCCCTGGCCAAGCAGTTCCAGTGCAGTTACAACACTGGCACCAACCCAACAATGTGGAAAATTGACCAGGTACATACTGTACACAAAAAGCAGGGCAAATCCAACCCGGCCAATTACCACCCCATCAGTCTCCTCTCGATCATCAGTAAAGTGACGGAAGGTGTCAGTAACAGTGCTATCAAGCAGCACCTGCTCAGCAATAACCTGCTCAGTGACGCCCAGTTTGGGTTCCATCAGGGCCACTCAGCTCCTGACCTCATTACAGCCTTGGTTCAAACATGGACAAAAGAGCTGAATTCCAGAGGTGAGGTGAGAGTGACAACCCCTGACATCAAGGCTGCATTCGACCAAATGTGGCATCAAGGAGCCTTAGCAAAACTGGAGTCAATGGTTACTGGGGGAAAACTCCTTGCTGATCAGAGTACAAAGGAGATGATTGTGTTAGAGGTCAGTCATCTCAGCTCCAGAACATCTCTGCAGGAGTTCCTCAGGGTAGCGTCCTAGGCTCAACCATCTTCAGCTGCTTCATGACCTTCCCTCCATCATAAGGTCAGAAGTGGGGATGTTCGCCAGTGATTGCACAATGTTCAGCACCATTTGTGACTCCTCAGATACTGAAACAGTCCGTGTTCACATGCAACAAGATCTGGACAATATCCAGGCTTGGGCTGACAAGTGGCAAGTGACATTTGCACCACACAAATGCCAGGCTATGACCATCACCAATAACAGACAATCTAACCACCGTCCCTTGACATTCAATGGTGTTACCATCACTGAATCCCCCACTATCAACATCATGGGGTTATCATTGACCAGAAACTCAACTGGACTCACCACATTAACAGAGTGACTGCAAGAACAGGCCAGAAGCTAGGAATACTGCAGTGAGTAACTCACCTTCTGACTCCTCAAAGCCTCAATGAGATTCCCTCCACCGTAAGGTCAGAAGTGGGGATGTTCATTGATGATTGCACAACGTTCAGCACCATTCACCACTCCTCAGATACTGAAGCAGTCCATGTTCCAACGCAACAAGCCCTGGACAATATCTAAGCTTGGGCTAACAAGATTGTACAAGAAGTGACAATCGCACCACACAAATGCCAGGCAATGACTATCACCAACAAGCAAGAATGCAACCATTTTCCCTTTATGTTTACAGGCATTACTATCATTGAATTCCTGGGGTTACCATTGAGCATAAACTAAATCAGACCTGCCATACAAATACTATGACTACAAGAGTAGATCAGGGGGTAGGTATCCTGCAGTGAGTAGCTCACCTTCTGATTTCCCCAAAGCCTGTTCACCATCTACAAGGCACTACTTAGGAGTGTGATGGAATACTCCCCGCTTGCCTGGATGGATGCAGCTCCAACAACACTCAAGAAGCTTGATGCCATTTTGGACAACACAGCCTGCTTGTTTGGCTCCACATCCACAAGCACCCATTCCTTCCACCACCGACACTCAGTAGCAGCAGTGTGTACTATCCCCAAGATACACTGCAGAAATTTACAAAGGCTCCTGAGACAGCACCTTCCAAACCCACGACCACTTCCATCTAGAAGGACAAGGGTAGCAGATACATGGGAACACCACACCCTGTAAGTTGCCCTCCAAGCCACTCACTGTCCTGACTTGGAAATATATCGCTGTTCCTTTACTTTCATTGGGTCAAAATCCTGGAATTCCCTCCCTAAGGCTATTGTGGGTCAACCTATAGCACATGGACTGCAGCGGTTCAAGAAGGCTGCTCACCTCCACCTTCTGGAAGAACACCTAGGGAGAGCCTAGCCAGTGACGCCCTCATCTCCTGAATGAATAAAATAACCCAGTCGAGGACCCTTCTTTTTTTTTAATGGTATATGTCAATGATTTCAGTTGAAATAAAAGGGGCATTGTGAAGAATTTGGCCGGTGATACAAAAAGTGGTGAAAAAAATTGATAAAGAGGAAAATTGCTGATTACTTTTAGGAATAGATCAGTGGATTGGTCACAAGGGCAGAATAGTGACAAATGGAATTCAATCCAGAGAAGTGTGAGCTGTTGGGTTCAGGGATCTCAAAGAGGCAACAGAATATACAATAAGTTACTGAGAAAGGGCAGGAGTGGAATGGATGCCCATAGAATAGAGTAGAGATAAATAAGGTGGTTTTAAAGAGGGGATATGCTCTTTTGACAACTGGGGCCTAAGAGAGATTAGATTAAAATTCTTTAAAGCAACAGTTGGGCATGAGTTGTGTACAGATCTGGTCATTGGAGGTATGGTCACATTCAAGGATATATTTATGCTGGAACTGGAGAATTTTAGCTATGAAGAAAGATTAGATTGGCTGGGGCACTTTTATTTGGAATTGATGTGGCCGAAGGGAGGTTTAATTTTGTGGAGTCCAATTGAAGTGGATAGGAAGGTCCACTTTCCCTTGGTTGGTCTGTAATAGGTGACAAAATTTCCCTCCAGCCTGCACCATGGATATCATGGTGGCTCAGTGGTTAGCACTGCTTGCCTCACAGCACCAGGGACCTGAGTTTGATTCCAGTCTGTGTGAAGTTTACATGGTCTCCCTGTGTCTGTGTGGGTTTGCTCTGGTTTCCTCCCACAGTCCAAAGATGTGCAGGCTAGGTGGACTGGCTGTGCTAAAATTGCCTGTAGTGTCCAGGGATAGGGTGGGCCAGGGAGGGATACCCTTCAGAGGGTTGGTGTCGACTCAATAGACCGAATGGTCTGCTTTCACACTGCAGGGGTTCTATGCTGCTGGGAAGCCTCAGAAACAGCATCCACTGCAGGCAGAACTAGGTGGTCAGCAGAGATAATGGCAGTGGACACAGATTTAGAGTTTGAGGTGGGGGGATTCGATGGAAAATCTTTTTATCCAGAGGGTCACTGGCCAAACTAATGATAGAGATAACAGAAACCCTCACTGCATTGAAAAATTACTTGGATATGCACTTGTGCTGACCAAGAACTGGAATAAACCCATCGAGAAGGTTGTCCTCACATAGATGTGATCGACCAAATGGTCTCCTTCAATCTTGTAATCTTTCTATGTTTCTATAGGAATGGGACAAGACATGGAAAGTTCCAAAGCTGCTGGGGGGGCATTGCAAACTAGCCAACCACCAAGTCACAAGGGCACAAACTCTCAATTTAGCCAGTAAAGCAACGATCTCCAGCCGATCCTCTGCCACAGTCTCCTCCAAAACGTCAGCTTTCCTGCTCCTCTGATACTGCTTGGCCTGCTGTGTTTATCCAGCTCCACACCTTGTTATCGCTGCTAACAGAGCTCAGTGCTGCAGGAGGCTCCAAACCCTGCTTCCTGTCGCCAGAACCCAAAACCACATCCTACCTTCTTTTTTTGTCAATGCAGTAAGACTTAACCCCAGTTTAATTAAGAGTCAATCCACTTTCCGGAGCACAGCTTAAAGAATGACGTAATGACAGGCTGAACTTATGACTGTGTCACCAACGAAACAATCCTTTATAATTTAGTTAATTCAGGCCAGGGTGCCTTCTGCAGAGATGGATTAGATATGTTCAGGTTGTGGCTGAATTTTGGGAACTTGAACTCCATGCAAACTTTGCGCTGTGAATAATTAAGGCACAGACCAAGTTGCTAAGATTTGTTTCCACCCTCCTCGGCTCTTGAGAGGGCTGACAAACTTGACATCAAATTTGCCTGTTTGAAGGACTCCCTGTAACAATTGACATGCTTCAGGGATTCCTCATCCCAGCTGTTAGCCTGAGAATGCTTTAAGGTTGTCTCTTAGTCAGGTTTGAGTTTATCCTGGCCTTGCCCTTAATTTATGTGATTCTGCCACTATAGATAACCTGGCCTCATGACTGTCAGGTGTGGTCAGTTTAGAGCACAGACTCATTATGATTTTAATCAACTTGTTCTTTTCTGGTTTGCCTACATTTCATTCAGCTTTCAAGTTCCCTTGCTGATTCCTGCTTCACAGTCACTGTGCACATTTAAGCATCACAGCCATTTATACAGTGAGATCCCAGTCACTGCTGCGTTCAACACCTCTCATGGAGAGTTGATGGCACTCCTTGCAGGTCTTGCTACAATCCGCTTGGTTTGTAACTTCTGCTTCAAGAAGACAGAGGACACTAACAAAATCAGAAATTGATGGAGAAGCTCAGCAGGTCTGGCAGCATCTGTGGAGTGAAAGCAGAGTTTCATGTCCAGTGATCCTTCCTGAGAACTGTAAAAGACATTAGGCAAAACGATCCTCTTTCTGTCCCGGCCACTTGCTATTGGCTGAATCATTACAAAACTGATCGTCCACGTTCACTCTAGTAACGTGTTCACTTCGTACAGTTTTGATGTGGTCTGATAAGATCTGTAGCTGTTTGCCTCTGTTCTTCAAGGATATACACCGTGTTTACTGGTGGCCAATCTTGTATGATCTACCCAGGAATCATTAATTCTCTCACGATGACGAAATGCTTTGTCTCTTCTTCAGGAATAGTGAGGGGAGTGCAGCTCAATACAAGATCAGCCATGATCTTATTCAGTGGCAGAGCAAGCTGAAAGGGATGAATAGTATCACAAGCTCTCTTGATTCTTGCGAAAATACCATCACTCTCAGAGACTCTGAGGAGCAGTCATCTGGTCAATTATTGCCGTTTCTGGGATTTTGCTGTTTGCAAATTGGCCGCTATACTCCTTGCATTATGGCACTAGCACCATTCCAATAAAACCTCTCGTTTTTATACTGTACGTTAAGATGACTTGCACGTATGTAATATTTTACAATTATTTGGGTACTGAGATGTTCACAACTGAGCAATTCTTTTATTATTTTATATGTTTTTTGGATGATTGCTTATAACTACTTCAAATTATAGAAAGTCATAAGACCGTAAGACGTAGGTATAAGAGAGGGCCATTCAGCCCATTGAGGCTGCTCGACTATTCATTAAGATCACAACTGAGTTGCTGGTCTTCAGCTTTCTCCCTGGCATTGCCAGCCTGCCCCTTTCACAACTCCCAGCCACAGAGGCTGCATACAACATGGGGAACCTCTGCTTTGACTGAGGTCAACTGGACTCAATGTAAAGATGAGCGCTGTCCTCGATTCAGATCAGTTAAGACTATATTCACTGAAGTTTAGAAGAGTGAGGGGTCGGGGAGAGGGGGATCTTATAGAAACCTATAAAATTCTAGCAGGGCCAGACAGGGAAAACACAGGAAGGATGTTCCCAATGACCAGGGAGTCCAGAACCAAGGGTCACAGTCGAAGGATGCAGGGATGATAAGGGAATAGTGTAGGTTAGATGGGCTTCAGATTGGTTTCACAGGTCGGCACAACATCAAGGGCCTAAGGGCCTGCACTGTGCTGTAATATTCTATGTTCTATGTTCTATGAGAGAAATGTCTTTACCCAGAGACCAGGGAGTCTGTGGAATTCTCTGCCACAGAAGGTGGCTGAGGCAAAGATATTGAATGTTTTCAAGGAGTTAGATGTAGTCCTTAGGGCTAAAGGGTTTGGCGAGAAAGCAGGGAAAGGAGACTGAGTTGGATGATCAGCCAGGATCATTTGGAACGGTGGAGCAGGTTAGAGGGGCCGAATGGCCTGCTCCTGCTCCTATATTCTATGTTTCTATGATTGGTGAATCTCAGGAACACAGCGACCACACTAAGCTATCCTCCCCACAACCAATACCACAAAAACAGATTATCTGATCCTTATCCTGTTCCCGGTTGATCAGTAATCACTCTGGATCTCACTGTCTACAAATCGGCTGCTACATTTCTGACACCACAACATTGGCTATGCTTCAAAAGCACGTCATTGGCTCGAAAGCCTTTTCCGGGGGTTGGGGGTTGTATCATGTGGTACAAGGTGCTATAGAAATGTATGGCATTCTCTTTTTAAGGGATGCCAATAAATGGGACAACATCAGTACAAACTTCTCATCAAATTATTCCCCCTGCCTCGCTGAATATCAGGAAAGGAGATCAAATCTTGTCTGAAATTATGCTGAAAGTTTCTTTATTTGTGCCATTGTTTGCAATAACCAGGGCAATAATATTTTTATTTTGCCTATTTATGGTAATAAATTCCTTTTGTGTGCTACATTCCTCACAAAATGGTAATTAGGCCTCTCTGTGATGTGCTGCTACATCTGCTTCTAATGAATTAAACAGCTCAGTGGACACAACAGAAAGCTCACTAAGGGCCTGGCTATGATGCATTTGTACAGGAGAGTGATTACAATGGAATGTTCTGCACTCAATCCAGACTGACTGAAAGACTGGCACACTGTAATCTATCACCAGTAGGTCAGGATCTGACTTGGATTCCTGCCTTGCTGTGTCCCCCAGCACCTTCCCTCAACCCATCTACCTGTCCGTCACCTCCCAACTCCGTCAAGAACTCCTTCAACAGCCCTAATCTCCCTCAAGCCTCCCAAACACACTCGACTCACTCCTCTCCCTCAATGACCAACTCCCTCAACCTCCCAACACCCTCAACCCTCAAGATCAACCAATTACATCAGCTCACCCACCTTCCTCAATTACCAATGCCCTCCAATCCACAATACCCTCAACCAATCCCTCTCCACAGAACTCACCTCCTTTAATTGCCAACTACCCTCAACCCATTCAACTTCTTTAACTCACCCATTTCTGCTAGCCTCATCCAACTCTCAACTGCCCTTTCCCCTACCATATCCGCGCCCTCGATGTACCCATCTTCCCTCCCCTATCCTCGGAAACATCAGACCTTCCAAATTCCCATATCCCTTACCCTACCCCAGGTACAGTCGCCCTACCCCTACTCAACCCCTCCCTTCTCCTCCCAACTCCCTCAACCTACGTTTCTCCCCTTTCACAGGTTCCCTCACCCAGCATGCACCTCAACTCATCCATCTCTACCTTCCCCCACTTCCCTATCTTTCCCAAACCATGTGACTCGAGATTCATTTTCTAAAATGATGACTAGAGGCAGATTGAGTTGCTCTGAGTCAGTTGACTATTTCCTTTCAGGGCAGGTAATGATGGTTGGTGACAGGGGTAGAGAAATTCAGTGTGGGGGGGGGGATAACTGACTCCTTTCTATTCGCTTTAAAGGTGAACTCAAAGGTTTTGCTTTAATTCTTTCATGGGATGTGGGCATCAATGGCTAGACCAGTATTTATTGCCCATTCCCAATTGCCCCTAAACTATGAAGTTTGTTTGACCATTTTAAAGAGTAGTTAAGAGTCAACCACTTGGCTGCGGGTCTGGAGTCACATGCAGGCCAAATTGGGTAAGAAAGGCAGATTGCCTTCCTTTCCTGGAGGATAGTACTGAACCACTTGGGTTTTTATGACAAACATGGTAGTCTCATGGTCTGTGTTCCTAAGACTATCTTTTAATTCCATATATTTGTCTATTGAATTGAAATTCCGCCACTGCAACGGGATTTGAAGCTGTGACCAGACAAAGCATTACGCTAGGCCTCTGGATTCAAAACCCCCGTGACATTCACACTGCAGAAAACTGAGTTAACTTGAGGGAACTATCAGTGCATTCTGAGGAACAGCAGCAACTGATGAGGTAAGAAAGAAATGGATTTGCATTGATATAGCACCTGAGGATATTCCAAAGTGGCTATAAAGCCAATGAAGTAATTTTACTAATGTAAGAAAGCTCCCACATATAAGAAAGAGCAGGTGATCTGCTTGTGCAATTTGGCCCGAGAGAACTCCCTTGGGGGGCCAACGTATTGACAGAGGTGTGTTATGTCCACCTGGGACAGCAGAAGGGGCCTTGGTTTGACACCGCGCCAAATATTGGCAGCACAGACAGCGCATCAAACCCTCAGTGCAGCACCGGGAGATCTATAATATTTGTCTAACTGTATGAAGTAGCAACATGTGCCTTTTTACATTTGGGATTACATGGCAACTACATTGGAGTTTGTATGGAAGGACAAAGTTGGACAATGGTCTTGTTGCTGGAGGTGTTTAGCAGGAGTGGTTCTCGTACTGGAGAGGCAATAGAAGAGAAGGGCTTGTTGGAACCAAAGGGGATGAAAAGAGGTCAAAGCAAGATAGGCCACAGTAGCTGCTAACATTTGTGACATTGTCCAGGGCAGCTCAGTGCTAAAATAAACAGAGAACTGTGGATGCAGGAAATCTGAAACGAAGACAGAAATTGGTGGAGAAACTCAGCAGGTCTGACAGCATCCGTGGAGAGAGAAACAGAGTTAACGCTTCAAGCCCAGTGACCCTTCTTCGGATGTTAACTGTGTTTCTCTCTCCACGGATGCTGCCAGACCTGCTGAGTTTCACCAGTAATTTCTGGTTTTGTTGAGAGCAGTTCTAGTGGGCAAAGCATTGAACTGAACAATGTGACTAAGCAATGATAAATACTAGAACAAGGAATTTTGTATCGTAGAGTCATAGAGATTGACAGCAAAGAAACAGGCCTCTCTGCCCATCATATCTGCCCTGGTCATAAATAAGCGAAAAACTATTCTAATCCCATTTTCCACCACTTGGCCTATATCCTCGTATGCCTTGGCCTCACAAGGGCACATCTAAATATTTCCTAAATGCTACAAGGATTTCTGCCTCTACGACCCTCACAAGAAGAGAGTTCCAGATCCTCACCACCGTCTGGGTGATAACATTTTTCTCACCTCCTTTCTAAACCTCCTGCCCCTTACCTTAAATCCATGCCCCACCCCCTGGGGAGAGAGCAGGGAGAGGAGTGGAACTCGTCGGATACTTATTTAAAAAGAGCTAGCACAGGAACAAAGGGGCCGAACATCTCCTCTTGCTGCGTTGCATGGTTCACGGAAAACCAGTTTGTGACTTGAAGCCTGAACTTTACAGGTAAATTACTGACTAATTGACCTTCCCTTCAACGGGAAGCAGCTGCAATTGCTTACAGACGTGCAGAGAAAGTATGTGAAGTCCATTAGGGGTTTAAACTAATCAGGTCAATGTATCGGCTCACAATTGCCCCCATCATGATGGGGGAGTGGCTGGGGGGAGGGGGGAGGTGCGCAGTCAGTGAATATTGAGAGTACATCACCACAGTGCTGCAGGAGTCCCATAACAGGCAGCAAGATGGCAGAACTAAATATCGAGCACATTGCTACATAAACTGTCTCATAGCTGCAGGCAAGATGTTTAATTGATAACACAAGAGTTCAACTTGTTACATTTTAGTCACGCCTCACGAGGGAGGCCTTCCCAGTAGTCGATGGATCCGAGACCTCACATTTTGTCGAGGCAAGCAGTGTCAATTAAATGGAAGGAAGAAAGGGATTTCTACATGTTTATATAAAAATCAATACGGGACAACGCTTCTTCTTTATTCTGAGCTTCAGGCTCACTCACTGGTAATTAAGTCTCCTTCAGACAAATGGCCAAAGTTGACCAAAGCCATGGATTTCCCTCCGCATTATCCTTGGGACCTGTCCCACACCCAAGTACAGGTGCAGTGATCTCCAGGTTAAACCCCCACCAGTCATTGCTGTCTAATGAGACAGTAGCCCTATTGTCTGGTAAGACTATGGCACCGTACCTCTACCCTATTTACTGGCATTGGTTATAAATCAGATTTCCTGCTGTATATCTTCTTATAATGCTGTTTCATAGAATCCCTACAGTGTGGAAACAGGCCATTCAGCTCATCAAGCCCACACTGACCCTCCAAAGAACATCTCACCCAGACCCAGACCCCAAACCTATCCCTGCAACCCTGAATTTCCCATGGTTAACCCATCCAGCCTGCACATCCCTGGACACTATGGGCAATTTAGCATGGCCAATCCACCCTAACCTGCACACCTTTGGAATGTGGGAGGAAACCGGAGCACCCGGAGGAAACCCACGCAGACACAGGGAGCATGTGCAAACTCCACACAGTTGCCCGAGGCTGGAATTGAACCCAGGTCCCTGGAGTGTGAGGCAGCAGTGTTAACCAATGAGCCACCGTATTTATTCATTTGTGGGATGTGGGTGTCACTGGCTGGGCCTGCGTTTATTGCAAATCTCTAGTTGCCCCTTGAGAAGGTGGGGGTGAGCTGGCTTCTTGAACCGCTGCAGTGCATATGCTGTAGGTAAACTCTCAATGCCTTTAGGGAGAGAATTCCAGGATCTGACCCAGTGACACTGAAGGAACGGCAATATATTTCCAAGTCAGGATGGTGAGTGGCTTGGAGAGGAACTTGCAGGGGGCGGTGTTCCCATGCCCTTGCCCTTCCAGATGGAAGTGGTCGTGAGTTTGGAAGGTGCTGTCTGAGGATCTTGGGTGAATTTCTGCAGTGCATCTTGTAGATAGTACACACTGCTGCTACTGAGCATCGGTGGTGGAGGGAGTGAATGTTTGTGGATGTGGTGCCAATCAAGCGGCTGCTTTGTCCTAGATGGAGTCAAGCTTCTTGAGTGTTGTTGGAGCAGCACTCACCCAGGCAAATGAGGATTACTCACCAAGGTAGCTCAGCACCACCTTCTCAAGTGGCTTTCAGGGATGGGCAATAAATGCTGGCCACCCAGTGATGCCACATCATACGGGAGAATGAATAAAATGAGTTAACATATCAAGTACAGGGATCCTTCTTCAGAGAAGGAGAGGGCTGACATTGGAGCTGATCCAGAGAAGGTTCACTGGACTGATTCCAGGTGTGGAGGGGCTGTCCTGTGAGGAAAGGTTGAGTAGGTTGGACATGTCCTCAATGGGGTTTAGAGGATTGAGAGGTGACCTTATTGAATCGTAAGATTTTTAGAGGACTCGATGAGGCTTTCCCTTGTGGGAGAGTCTAGGATCAGAGGACATAATCTCAAAATCAGGGCTCACCCATTTAAGACAGAGATGAGGAGGAATTTCTTCTCTCCGGGGGGAATGAGTCTACGGAATTCTTTACTGCAGAGGGCTGTCAAAAACCGAAAGAACTGTGGATGCTGTAAATCAGGAACAAAAACAAAGTTGCTGGAAAAGCTCAGCAGGTCTGGCAGCATCTGTGAAGGAAGAAACAGAGTTAACGTTTCGGTTCCGGTGACCCTTCCTCAGAAAGGTCTGAGGAAGGGTTCCAGCAACTCTGTTTTTGTGGCTGTCAAGGCTGGGTCATTAAGTATACTCAAGGCTGAGGTAGAGAGATTTTTAATCAGGAAGGGAATCAAGGATTATGGTAGGAAAATAGAGTTGAGGATGATCAGATTGGCTACAACCTCACTGAATGGCACAGTAGACTCAATGGGCTGAATGGCCTGCTTTTGCTGCTACATCTTAAGGTCTTAACATCAAGGTGCATCTGGTATTTTAACCCGAAGATTAATCAGGAGCGAGCAGGGCCTGGGCATCAGGCGATGCCCCCCAAGAGCGAAGTGCCCTGACACGCCACACAACCTGAGCCTTCTCTGCCCCCTCCAGCCTGCGTGGGACCCTTGTAAAATAAAACTCGAATGTACGATTCCACCCAGCGCTCTTTGAGCCCATAACCGGTGGCTCAACTGTCTCATAAAGATATGAGAACCGGGGAGAGGGGCGGGGGGTGGGGGGTGGGGGTGGGGTTGCGCTCTAGAATCTGACCGCCTCCCCGCCCCTCCACCTCAAATGTGGCATCAGCCATGAGGCATGTGACTAATTGTCACTCTGTGATGGGGAAGTTTGAAATTGTGGTGTGATGGTGGAGCTGTTGATCACTCCCTGGTATTTTAACCTCCACCCACACAAGCCCCCTTCCACACACACCTTACCCTTTTCCCTGGCTGAAAAGGGTTAAAAATTGGGGCTCACATCTGCTTTATACCATCACCCACACAAGAATACCGTGCATTTGAATGGAGTGTATAAAGTGCAGGAGGTACGCTTCTGTGACATTGCAAAATATTACAACAGAAGCGTTTGTATTTTCAAACCCACGGGAATGACACAGTTTAAATTAGATTTGTGTGCTGAATCAGTCAGAAAGACTTTGCCCTGAGCCTCAAACTCGACAACAAGATCCCAGTTGTTTTGGGATTTTTAGGGAAAATGAGGTGATGAAGTTGTAGATGACTTCCAGGGGTCAAACTCACATTAACACCATCACTACACTGGCCTAATCCACAAACCGAAAATAGGCTGAAGACCTCGCTCAATGCTCAAGGCAGCAATTAGTAAAAGGAGGAAGAAAACCTTGCATTTCTGGACCACCTTTCATGTCCCCGTGACATCTCAGTGCACCTTAACGCCAACGAAACACTTTCTGAAGCACTATCATTCAGAAAATGAGGCAGGCTAATCACTTACAACGCACTCCCACAGACAGCAATGTGATCATGATCAGTTCATTTGCTTAACAGTGTTGCTAAAGTGACAAATAATAGAGGATACGCAGGGAGAAGTTGCCTTCTCTTCTTTGAAGCACTGTCTGTTCAATTTCTCGGCGTAACACCACACCTCTGACAGTGTTGCACTCCCTCACTACTGCACAGGGGAATATCTACCTTGAAATTTTCAGCTCTGGTCTCTGGTACGGGAGTTTGAACTCACTATGTTCTGATTCAAGGATGTCTTTTTAAAGCTGAGATGTCAAAGATCAAAGTCACATTCTTTCTTCATGTAGAAATAGAGGAAAAAAGAGTGGCAGCCAGTTTCAGGTAATGTCGTAGATCCCACTCGGCTTCACAATACCAGGATACACAGTGCCATGAAGGAGCAGAGTCTCATCAAGCACTCAAAATAGTTACAAAGTAAAGCTCTTTCTACACTATCCCCCATCTAACATACCCAAGGATGGGGACAACACGGGGCTAGGTACAGAGTAACACACTGTCCCCCCATCAAACACTCCGAGGACAGTGATAACACAGGATTAGATACAGAGTAAAGCTCCTTCTACACTGTCCCCATTAAACACTCCCAGGACAGAGACAGCACAGGGTTAGATACAGGGTAAATCTCCCTCTACACTGTCCCCCCATCAAACACATCCTGGATGAGGACAGCACAGGGTTAGATATAGAGTAAAGCTCCCGTTACATTGTCCCTACCAAACACTCCCAGGACAGGGACAGCATGGGGTTAGATATAGAGTAAAGCTCCCTCTACACTGTCCACATCAAACACTCCCAGGATGAGGACAACATGGGGTTAGATACACAGTAAAGACCATTATCCGGTGCCACAACATTGTGCACCAATTTTAACTCCCAACGACAGCAGTGTGAAAATTTCATTTCCAAAACCTAGACAAACCACTCTGGATGTGAATGATGAGTCAGTGCCAATGGAACATTAAGGACGTGACCTTTAGCCACTGCCTGGAGACTGCCTGAGTGAGCACTGAAGGACAGTTTCCTGCTGGTCCTATACTAGAGCCCCTGGTTACAAGTTGAAAACTGCTGTCTGGCACATTCTGCCACAGAATCTGATAGTGGAGAAGAATTTTTCCTTTCCAGAAATTTAAGGAAAGTACAGAGGAGTCAAGTCTGGCCTGGTGTTCCTGTAATACATCACACAAAGCTCCCAATTATCATACAGGATTCTCTGAAGTGAAGAGTCTGGTGCCATGGAGACGGTTTTGGTTCCAATTAAATTTAGTCCTGGCTTCAACAACCCCCCAAATGGAGGATTACAGGATTGGCATCATGCCACAGAGAAATTCGTCTTCAGCTGTAGGACGGTGCCAACCCAAGGAGCCTGTGCCAATCTCCGCAACACCTCTTCAACTCCTCCAACATGACTGGTGATGGGAATGTTGTGAAGGATGGTGCCAATGACGTGGAACATGAAGGTGCCAATCAAATCCTCAGCTCCAATTGCAGGAGTGAAGAGGTTGAGCTGGCCTTCCTTACTCAATCGATGGGCATCGCTGGAGAGGCTGGCATTTGTGGCCCACCCCTGATTGTCCTTGAACAGACTGGCTTGCTCAGCAACTTCAGGGGCAACTGAGAGTCAACCACATTGCTTTCTTTCTTTTTATTTGATTCATGGGATGTGGATCTCACTGGCTAGGCCAGCATTTATTGCCCACCCTGAAGCATGGAGTCAACCACATTGCTGGGGCCACATGTTGGCCGGACATCCTAGAGATCAAACAAAAAAAAATCGCAGATGTTGTAAATTTGAAACAAATTGCTGGAGAAATTCAGCAGGTCTGGTAGAATCTGTGGAGAGAGAAACAGTTAACGTTTCGAATCCTGTGACCCTTCGTCACTGTCTCTTGAGACCCCCATGGGGAAGGGCCTGTCATCCATTTTTCTAATGCCTGTATCTCATGCGTAATATCAGGAATTGGACCACGTATGGATTCAAGTCTCAATTATCTTACCAACCCCCTGGGATTATGCAAGATCAGGTTCAAAAGGTAATCAAAAAGGCTCAAGAGACATTAAGGTTCCTGAACAGAGCGTTTAGCATACAAATTGGAAAGCGTTTTGCTGAAGCTGTACAAAGTCCTGGATAAAGGCCACATCTGCGACAGTCTGCTTGCACTGGGCTTTACTTCACAGAGAGGAGACATCAGCCTTGAAGGGAGAGTGACGCAGATTCACCAGGTCTCACAGATTCACAACCCTTCAGGTGAACAAGTTCCTCCTCAACTCAGTCCTAAATCTGCTGCCCCTTATTTTGAGGCTGTGCCCCCTAGTTCTAGTTTCACCCACTAGTAGTTTGAGGGGCTGAATGGCCTACTCCCGCTCTTAGGTCCTTAGGTTTTCATTATCTGTCCCATCACCTCCTTACGTGGCACCCATTAGGATAGCGCCTTGCTGCATTTTACTACGTGAAAGGCACCATATAAACACAAGTTGTTGTTGTCGTCATGCGTGAGGGCAGATTCTATGCTTCCAGTGTCAGGGCAGCTGGATAATACCCCGTGCTGAACATTCATGAATGTCAGGTTCAGTTTTGCCCAGAAACGCTGAAAGGCTGCCCCCCCCAACATGAGCTTAAAACATCACGGCCGGAACTGAATGACAAACCCAATTTGACTCAATGTCGGTCAATAGCAAACAAGAGGAAAACACACACAGACAGATGAGATTCCGCCTCTGCAGTTTGAGTTAATCCCCCTGGAGAGAAGGAATTCATTTTTCTCTCCCCCAACGGAGGAAAGTAATTCTTTTCTGAGGTCGGAAGACACTTTGGTAATGATAACCTCGATTATACAGAATTAAATCATAGTTAGGATCAGACCTAGAATTGAGTTATCACAACACTAACGAATATTACATTTGCTGTCATCAGATTTGATCGTGCATTTTAAGATGAATTATTTCCAGATTTATTTTTCCATTACTTTTAACTCCACTTTCGTCTATCCTCTCCCACATGTTTCAGTGATCCCCTCTATTTGTAGCCTCTTTTCTACAAATTCCCACAGGTCAATAAAAAAAACACAAAGAGCCCAGTGCTACCCCTCTTGAGAGACAATACTTTTGCAAAAAAAAATGCTTTTAATGTCTGATCTCATCAAAACAGTAAAATCAATGACGGAATAAGTCACCAATCAACCACCCAGTGCAGTGCTGAGATTTCAATGCTGCCATTTGGTCCACTGCTTTCGTACTAGCTCAGCATTCAATCTCCATATCCTGCTCCCGTTCAGCGTCCCTGAAATGTTAGTGTCAGAGATGATTTAGCTCAAAACTGGGAGATCTCCGCATCTCTTCATGCAGCACAGTGGTATCAACTCTCGGCAACACTGACCTTCCTGAGTTACTCATTCACTAAGATGTGAACATAAGAAATAAGAGCAGGGGTAGGCCATCTGGCCCCCTCGAGCCTGCTCCACCATTCACAAAGGTCACGGCTGAGCTTTGTCGTGGACTCAGCTCCACTCACCTGCCCACTCACCGTAACCCTTTACTGTTCAAAAATCTAAAAGCATTCAATGAGGAAGTCCCAACTGCTTCACTGGGCAGGGAATTCCACAGATTCACAACCCTTTCTGTGAAGTTCCTCCTCAGCTCAGCCCTAAATCTGCTCCCCCTTATTTTGAGGCTGTGCCCCCTAGTTCTGGTTTCACCTGCCAGTGGAAACATCCTCCCTGCTTCTCTCTTATCTATTCCCTTCATAATTTTATATGTTTCTATAAGATCTCCCTCATTCTTCCAAATTCCCATGAGTATAGTCCAAGTCTACTCGATCTCTCCTCATAAGGGAACCCTCTCAACTCTGGAATCAACCTGTCGAACCTCCTCTGCACCCCCTCCAGTGTCAGTACATCCTTTCTCAACTAAGTAGACCAAAACTGCACACAGTACTCCAGGTGTGGTCTCACCAGCACCCTATACCATTGCAACATAACCTCCCTGATTTTAAACTCCATCCCTCTTGCAATGAAGGACAATACTCCATTTGCCTTCTTAATTACCTGCTGCTCCTATAAACCAACGTTTTGTGATTCATGCACAAGGACACCCAGGTCCCTCTGCACAGTGACAGGCTGCAATTTTTCACATTTGAATAACAGTCCAATTTGCTGTTATTTCTACCAAAATGGGTGACCTTGCGTTTACCAACATTGTACTCCATCTGTCAGACCCTTGCCCACTCACTTAACCTCACCACTACACGGCTGGTTCCAAAAGGAGGAGAGTAGTCCGGCAATGCTCTTCCACATTAAAAGTTGGAGGGGCGGGTGTGCAATGATCTCATTAGGCTCCCGCTCTACATGTTCACTTTGCCCAGTTTAACCTCCAACCTCAAAGCTTCAACCTTCCCAGCACCACACGGTAATGTAACCAAGTCATTTTGGCTCATCAACAGCAATAATGTGCATTTATTTGGCAACTTCAACATGGCTAAACATGACTAAGTCCTTCTCAGATGGGACCATTGAATAAAATTTGACAGAATGGGCAGTGGTAGTGCCTCTCCCTCTGAGGCCTGGGTTCAAGCCCCACCTGTTCCAGAGCTGTGCAATGGCAGGTCAATTCAAAAATATCTAAAAAGTGGCACGCTGAAAACAGGAGTATGCCATTCAGCCCCTTTCAGCCTGCTCGGTCAATCAATATGATCATCCAACTCACTAACTTGTTTCTGCTTTCTCCATATACCCTTTAGCCCTAACAACTATATCTAACTCCTTCTTGAAAACATTCAATGTTTTGGCCTCAAGCGTTTTCTGTGGCAAAGAATTCCACAGGCTCCCCACTCTCTGGGTGGAGACATTTCTCCTCATCTCAGTCCTAAATAACCTTCCCATGTCCTTACACTGTGACCAAACTCAGTCTGAAGAAGAGTCATTCGAGGCCAAAAACACTAAGTCTGTTTCTCTCTCCACAAGTGCTGCCAGATCTGCTGAGTTTCTCCAGCACTTCCTGTTTTTGTTTCGGATTTCTAACATCTGCAGTATTTTGCTTTTATTTGAGATTTCAGGCCTGAGGGCCAAAGGTTGAGGTCATATAGGGAGCATCTTAAAAGGAGGAGAGAGAGGATGAGGTAATACAGTGTGGAGCTGGATGAACACAGCAGGGCCAGGCAGCATCAGAGGAGCAGGAAAGCCGACGTTTCAGGTCTGGACCCTTCTTCAGAAATTGGAGCCCAGGTGACCAGAACAACTTGAAGAGACCTTGCAGAAGGAGCTGTGCTTGAGACACAATTTGAACTGAAGGTGAACTCTTATGTAACTAAGATAACAAGGTGTGGGGCTGGATGAACACAGCAGGCCAAGCAGCATCAGAGGAGCAGGAAAGCTTGACGTTTCGGGCCTAGACCCTTCATCAGAAAATGGGTTT
>JAHRHZ010000008.1:18064651-18075678 GCA_024137785.1 Ginglymostoma cirratum | reverse complement strand
CTGGCCTGCTGTGTTCCTCCAGCTTCACACCGTGTTATCTCTGACTCCAACATCTGCAGTTCTTGTTAACCTCTACAGTCATTTTGCTCTCAAAGCATCAACTCTATTTCGCTCTTCAAAGAGGCTGCCAGACTCACAAAGTGTTTTTCCCAGTACCTGCACGTAGAAACATAAATACCAGGAGCAGGAGAAGATTATTCAGCCCTTCAAGCCTGCATCGCCATTCTATCTCAATGTCATATTTCTGCTTTCTCTCCACAAGCCCTTGATGCCTTTAGAATCTATAAATGTCTCAATCTAACTCTTAAATATATTGAATGGCCCAGCTTCCACTGCCTTCTATGATAGACAATTCCACAGGTTCACTCCCCTCGGATTGAAAGCATTTTCCCAACCTCAGTCCGATATGGTCTACCCTGTAACCTGAGACTGCATTCCCACTACCCAGGGGGAAACATCCTCCCAGCATCCAGTCTGTCCATTTTTGTACACTTCGATCAGATCCCTTCTCATTCTCATTCGAGTGAATACAGCCCCAGTCGGATCATTTTCTCCTCATGTGGCAGTCCTGTATCAGCCTCTGAATCTCCACTGCATTCCCTCAATGGTTAACTGTATCCCTCATAGATAGGGAGGCCAAAACAGCACACAGTACTCTGGGTGTGGTCTCACCAAGGCCCCACACAACTGCAGTAAAACATCCTTACTTCTAAACACAAATCCTCTAACAACGAGGATCAATATTCCATTTGCTTTCCCAATTGGCAACTGCCTGTTTACTTTGACAACTAGATCCCTTTACAAGGCCACATTTTCCAATTTATCCCATTTAAATAATACTCTTCCTCTCTGTTTTCTTCAACACAGTGTATAACGTCATATTTAATTGCATCATCCTGCATTGGCCATGTGTTTGTCCACTCACTCAAATTGTCTAAATCACGTTGAAGCCCCCTCACATCCTTCTCACTACTCACAATCCCCGGCCAGTCTTGTGCTGTCAGCAAATTTGGAAATGTCCCATTTGGTTCCCTCATCAGGTCATTAATATATACCAGGAATAGCTGGGACCCAAGCACTGGTCCTTGTGGTGCACTCCTAGTTACTGCCTGCATCCTATAGATGCATTTATTTTCACTCTCTGTTTCCTGTCTGTCAACCAATTCTCCATCCAATTCTCACTTTCTATTGTATAACTAACCTAATTATCCACTGATCATCACTGACAAGTCTTGACAGTGACGGAACATCCTTCAGGATAGATCTGTCCAGGCCAGCAATAACTGCAATATATACAGAAACATCCATTTACATCTCCTTCCCTAACTCACTACCTATTCCTACCTATTCCTACCTATTCCTGCTCCTATGATGCTGCTTGACCTGCTGTGTTCATCCAGCCCCATGCTTGTTATCTCGTATTCTCCAGCATCTGCAGTACCTTTTATCTCTCACTACCTATTCTCCTACTAGATACAATACCCAATTAAAAAGATCATGTACTTCTATTGATAAAGGCCCTTGGCAAGGAATAGTAACAGATCAGATTTTTTCTCAAAGGGCGATGAGCCTTTGGGATTCCCTTCCTCAAAAGGCAGTGCATGCAGGGTCTTTAACTATTTTGAAAGCAGAGGGAGATAGTTTCTTGATGACCAAGGGGATAGAATTGTCAAGGGATATGCAGGAGTGTAGAGTTGAGGGTAGAATCAGATCAGCCAGAGGAATATTGAGTGGCAGGGCAGGCTGGAAGGGCTGAATGGCCTACTCTTTGTGTGTTTGTAGATAACTGACGGTAGAAACTCGATGACTATCAGCCCAATGACATGTGAGGTGGAATATCACAATCCCATCTCTGTCCCATTAACTTTGACGTTCCTGACTGGAGTTATCTATTGAGACATTTGTCAGGGTTGATTAATGACCCTCAGGGTTTGTCTAAATGACAAATTAATAAGCAGGTTTTTTTTGCCCTTTCCTGCCTGAAACACATCAATCAAGGGAATCGACAACTGGCACATGTGTCCATCTGAGAGTGATGGATTGGAATGTTTTTGGAAGTGACATCTTGAAACTGTCCCTGGAGCACATTTGTTGACTTCTGTATTCTTTGAACTTCTTACTTCACTGGAAGCTGCTGCTTATGTTAACCTGTGATAGATCTTACATGAAGCAGATAACAGGATGTAAATTGCTGCCCAGAAACAAGCCCCCTCAGGTCACATACCTACACTGCAAAGGACAAAAAAGATAAGCCTTGTTGACCTTTCTTATGTCAACTCCAGGGCTTGGTATGATCCCAGATTGCCAACAACAATCCACCATGTTGGGGAGGATCTAAGAATACACCACTTTATCATTGACTTAGAGACAACAGCATCTCATTATTCAATTATTTATTCATGGGTGTGGGCATCTCTGCCTAGGCCTGCATTTATTGCCCAGAGGGCAGTTAAGAGTCAATCGCATTGCTGTGGGTCTGGAGTCACATGTAGATGAACAGGTAAGGATGGCAGTTTCCTTCTGTAAAGGACGTTAGTGAAGCAGATGGGTTTTTCCCTGACAATGGTTGTCATTCGGCCGCTAATTCTGGAGTTTTATTGGGTTCAAATTCCATCACCTGCTGTGGCGGGTTTTGAACCTGGGTTGCCAGAACATTGCCTGGGTTCCAGGATGAAGTCTAGCTACAATGCCACTAGGCCACTGGATCCCCCAGTGTTGGTCTCATTGATAGTGGGAACCGAGTGGCAGTAACTGAATTCCTGACAAGAGATTGAGTAATCTGCTCACCCTCCCAGAGAATGATGACCCTAGTGACATCAACAGCACCGTAATCGCACAAAACAGCAAACAAAAAAATTAAGAAATTGCACCCCCACTAAAAATGTTTCGAAAAATCCCTGCCCTTTAAATGCCCTCAGTGTCACCAGAAATTGGAAAATTTCCAGAACTCAGGCAAGAAGAACAAACTTAAATGTGTTTTTTCATGTCCCCCGTGGTTTTCATGCAGAGAAAATTGCTAGGTTTCAAAATCTGGGCTGAAGAATGAGAAGTATGAATGAGATTAGTTATTATAACTCCTCAGTGCCCACTGCGCCATTCAGGGGATCCCTATATAAACGGCACACAGGCTCACACCCCCCAGCCATCTAATTCCTCTGCCGCTGTTCAGACATTGATATCTCTGTGACTTCAGGAGGCTGATCCAAAAGAGATGTTTGTGCCAGTGCCTTGCAAGCTAACTCAAGAACCCGAGGGAGGTCTGGAGAATGGCAAAGCCGACCCTCATTTCTGCTGGTGCCCGTCCACTCTCCAGTGTAGGTCATTGGTCAAGATGGAGAGCCTTGTGATGATTCGTGACCTTGTGGTCATCCAGATCAGGAGAAGGTGACAGTGAGACCCAGCAAACTCACCACGAGAGGTTCGGGGAGTGGGATTGGGGAGTGGGACCGGGGAGTGGGTCAGGGAGAGGGACTGGGAGAGGGTCAGGGAGAGGGACTGGGGAGTGACGGCCAGGGACTGAGTCTGGGGGTTGGAGTCAAGTTTGGGAGTCGGGATTGGGTAGTATGATGGCTCAGTGGCTAATCCCGCTGCCTTATGGCGCCAAGAGCCCGGTTCAATTCCACCCTCAGGCATCTATCTGTGTACCTTTGCATACTCTCCCTGTGTCTGCGTGGGTTTCCTCCGTGTGGTCTGGTTTCCTCCCACAGTCCAAAATTATGCAGGTTAGGGTGGACTAGCCATGGGAAATTGCCCATAGTGTCCAGGGATGTGCAGGCTGGGTGGGTTAGCCATGGGAAGTGTGAGGGTTACGGTGTTAGGATGGGTGACTAGGTCTGGGTAAGACACTCTTCAAAGGGTCAGTGTGGATTTGATGGGCCAAATGGCCTCTTTCCTAACTGTAGGGATTCTATGATTTTATGATATCCCTGACCTAATGTGGTCATGACACAGTGCTGTTGACCCTTCTCTGCCTGGGATGACAGGGCTTTCCCCACCTACACTCACCTTTACTGGCTCCATCCCCGCCTCTCCGACTTGTCTGCCTCCTCTCCACCTATCCTCTCCTCCATCCATCTTCTATCCGCCTCCCCCTCTCTCCTTATTTATTTTAGAACCATCTTCCCCTCCCCCATTTCTGATAAAGGGTCTAGGCCCGAAACGTCAAGTTTTCCTGCTCCTATGATGCTGCTTGGCCTGCTGTGTTCATCCAGCCCCACACCTTGTTATCTCAGATTCTCCAGCATCTGCAGTACCTTTCATTCCTTTGAAAACATCTGCTCTTTTTCATCATGAATAAGAGATGTGTTGCTGACTGATTGACAGAACTATAGGAGGCCTTTCAGCCCCTCCAACCTATTTTGTTAACCAGGGAGGATTGATAAATCTGAATCTAAATCCTTATCTGCTCACCTTGCTCTGTGAGAAAATGCCATTGTCTAGTAAAAGTCTACCAATCACAACGTTTTTAAACAACTCATTCTGCAGATCATTGCATCCAATTCACAGAATCAAAACAGCTATGAATTATAGTCCACCTCCCTCAGTAGAATCGACCCTTAGCAATCCTGGTAATTGGTTCTCATTTATTCAGTTTCATTAATTCAGCTGGTTTTAACTGGCAGCGCTTTTGCACCCGAGGCTGGGGGTTTTAGCCAATCATCATGGGCTTCGGGACTCCCTGGTGCCACACTGAGGAAGTGCTGCACTGTTTTTAACATGGGACATTGGGTAGAGGTCCTAGCTACCTGTTAGAGTGCACATATGGCATTCTTGGCTTTAATTGAGGGACACAGGAATTTATCCCAGGGATCTATTCACTGCTGAGTCCTTTAAGCTATGGCACTGCAAGTTGATTTGCTGCCCATTCATCACATTGCTGTCAAAGGGATCTTACTGTGCAGAGAAAGGTGTTACTAGAGCAGCACTTAAAGTCCGAAATTATTCTGTTTCAGTGAAACACTCTGGTCTGTTTCTGGGAAACCTCAGGAGCAAGGTTTAAACTCTGCAAGGCCTGGTTTAGGTGGGAAATTATACAGCTAAGCTCTGAGACAACAGAAGGCTTGACTGCCAATTGTGAAATGACTTAAAATCTGGAGTATGCAAGAAGCCAGGGATTACAGAGGGATTAGCTGGAGGGGGATTATGGGGTTAGGACGGGGTGCAGTTATGGAGGGACATGAAAGAGAGGTCAACGATGGTCAGTCACCATCACTGGAAGGGTGGGAAGCTGGATTTGGTATGAGTTAGGATGTGAACAGATGAATTTTGGATGGACTGACATTTTTGCAAATGGAAATTGGGAGGTCAGCCATGAAACAATAGGAATAGTTAACTGTACAGACGGCACAGGGTGAATGAGGGTTCCAACAGCAGATAGGCAGAGGCAGGGACAATGGATAATGGGGTTTTAGAGAAGCAGGTAAACTGTCTTGGTGATGGAGCAGTATAAGGTATTAAGGTAAGGGATAGAGCAGTAAAGAAGCCATGGCAGACATTTAAAGGGGCATTTCTTTCAAAGTTCATTCATAGGATAAGGGGATTACTGGCTAGGCCAGAGTTTATGGCCTGGAGACCAACTGAGACAACCACATTGCTGTGGGTCTGGAGTCATGTGTAGGCCAGACCAGATAAAGATGGCAGATTTCCCTCCCTGAAGGATATTAGTCAACTAGGCAGTATTTACAACAATTGACAGTAATGGTGAGGTCACCGTTAGACTAGTTTTCTATTCCAGATGTTTATTAAACTCAAATATCTGCCATGGTGGGATCCAAAGCCATGTCCCAAGAACATAGTCTGTTAACACACAACCCATTGTTAGCCACTAACAATCCCCATTCATAGCTATTCACCCTCCTGGGCAGAGCATTAACCACTCCTTTGTCTGTCCAACTGCTCATCTCTATCTTTGAGCTCTATCCCCACCTATCGGTTATTCCTTATCCCCTCTCCCCACCCTATCTTCTGCATAAAAAATTGACATTTTCCTAGTTACCTTCAGTTCTGAGGAAGGGTCACTCGACCTGAAATGTTAACTCTGATTTCTCTCCACAGGAGCTGCTAGACTTGCTGAGATTTTCCAGCAATCTTTGTTTTTGTCCCAAGAACACTGGCCTGGGCTTCAGGCTTACGGGTTCGGTGACATTACCACCAAGCCACTGTCTCCCCAAGATTTCAGAATTCTTAAAATAACTACGTTCTTCCAAGAAGGACACACTAACCATGATTAAAGAAAGAACTGAAGGATCTTAAAGAAAAAGCATACAATTACTCAAAGATGAATGACATACGGATGACTGGTTAGAATACAAAAAATGGCAGAGATTGACTAAATAGTTAATTAAATCAAATAAATTAGATCATAAGAAGAATCTAGCTAGAAATAGAAAGGCAGATAGCACGAGTTCACTAGTCTGATGAAAGACTTGACATATATATGTGTTAATATTATTTTTAAGAGCTTGATTTTAAACTAGTAGCATGTGGACAGTGGCTACTTTTGTGAAGAGTTCAAAAAAATTATGTCAGTCAGTCCTTCTGGAACTATGGCTTAATCCAATAGGTGTCAGAGAGCATGGAACCCCTGGAGTGTTAATGGAAGATTGTTAGTATGTCCTCTTGTGAGTGAGTCCAGTACTGGGGACACTTTTAACTGGTTTTCTTGAATTAGAGAGTCACAGAAGTGTTACCAAAGTAAGGGGTTGCCCTTTTAGGATCAATGAGCGGATTCTTTTCTCTCAGAGGGTTGTATGACTTTGCCTTAGAAAGCAGTGGAGGTGGGGCGTCATTGAATATTTTTTAAGGAGGAGCTAGTTACTTTCTTGTTAGACAAGGGATCAAAGGTTATCAGGGACGGTTGGGAATATGGGAATCTGAACACAAACAGGCCATTCACGATCTTTTTGAATTGAGGAGCAGGTTCTTAGTTTGTAAAGTTGTATGTGATCAGAATCTTTTCACTCCTTGTGCAAACATCTAAGAACTCTGCGTTGTTCTGAGTCTAGCATTTACCCATTCCCCCTTTTTCCATGCTGCTCCCAGTGTTAGCCCTACATCAGCCTCCCTGGCCCTAAACTCTGGAATACAATCAATTACCACCCCTCCTCAACAGCACTGTGCAAAACCCCCTACATGGACCAGGAAGCCAAGGGCAGTAGATAGATAAGAACACTAGCCCCAGGAACTTGCCCTCTGCATCACTCACAATCCTGACTTGGAAATTTATCGCCGTTCTTTGCTAATGGAATAGTGTAGGTTAGATGGGCTTCAGATTGGTTTCACAGGTCGGTGCAACATCGAGGGCCGAAGGGCCTGTACTGCGCTGTAATGTTCTCTGTTCTATGTTCTACGTTCTTTCACTGTCGCTGGGTCGAAAGGGCATTGTGGGTCTACCTACAGCACATGGACTGCAGGAAGGCAGCTAACCTCCTCCTTCTCAAGGGGAAGCTAGGGATGGGCTATAAATGCTGGCTCAGCCTGCAACGTCCATTTCATATGAATGAATAAAAAGAACACAGGAAGTTGTTACACATGATTGAGGTTCTGGAGGTGAGGATTGATTAATGGAAGAAAGAGACCATTTTTGAGGTGGCACGCAGCAACAATGGAATGAAACAAAGATCAATGCATGGCCCTCAACTATTTATAATTTAGATTAGTGACGTAAATGAGAGGGACCAGTGTAAGATATTCAAACTTGCTCCATGCTCCAAAGCTGGGTGGGATGGTTGGCTGTGAAGAGCACACAAAAAGGCTACAAAATGACAGAGACAGGTTGTTGCTGAATTGACCTCAATTCTACCTCTTTGGCCGAGCTTCTGGTTACTGTGCACCTAGGGGTCCCAGCCAGAATTTCTCACTTTGTACTGTGCTGTGTTAGAACAGCACAACCGCGCACAATTTCTAGAATGAAGATGGTTTTAAATGGAAAAAAAAGGTCACGGATTTCAGTCACCAATTGTGAACTTCAGTGCTTTTAAGAAGTTGGTGCTGACCTTCAGTTCCTGTTTTTCTGAAGGAGCAGACCCAGAACTGACTGCTTTCTGCTTTAATAAACCGGTTTTATTAAAAACAATGAGGCGACATGATTGAGGTCCTGACAGGACGGAACTCAACTCAATTGCAACATAGCTTTCAACTCTGGGATGTGTTACTGAAATGAAGTTTGCCTCTTCATAGAAGCAAAATTTTCCTTTGCTTTGTAAGGTGTCGCACCACTGCCATACAAGTCATTTCACTCCAGTAAACAGCAACATCTCACTTTCAGTTTTAATAAAACATCAGGCAGTAATTACTGGAGTTAGGACTTCATAGAGAAGTGAATCTTTGGAGCAAAAGGTAAAATGTCAAAGGCCACTTTCACCCTAGTCTCTCACTGATACTCCAAAAACACAGAGCTATTTATAGGTATACATACAGGAGGATGGAGTGGGGCATGGTAATGGGCTAGTGATCTAGACCAGGTTAATGACTCAAAAGACGTGGGTTCAAGCTGGTAGAATTTAAACTTAAAATGATAAATGTGGATTTGAAAGCTAGTTTAATGGTGATCTCGAAACCATTGTCAATGGTCATAAAAACCCACCTGGTTGACTCATGTCTCACAGAGAGGGCAAGAACATCAGAACGAGGAGCAGGAGTCGGCCATTCAGCCCTTCGGGCCTGCTCCACAATTTAATCTCATTTCGGCCTCAACTCCACTTTCCTGCCCACTCTCAATGGCCCTTCAACCCGTTACTAATTAAAAAAAATGTCTCTCTCCTCCTTAAATTTATTCAAAGTCACGGCATCCACCACGCTCTGAAGAAGTGAATTCCACAGATTCAGGACTCTTGAGAGCAGTCATTTCTCCTCATCTCTAAAGCTGCTGTCTCTTATCCTAAAACTGTGACATCTCTTTCTAGATTACCCCACGAGGGAACATCCTCTTCATGTCTACTGTGTCAATCCCCTTCGCATCTTATAGACCTCAATTAGATCGCCTCTCATTCTTCTAAACTCCAGAGAGTATAGGCCTAAACTACTCAATCCCTCTTCATAGCACAAATCGCTCACATTGGGAATCTGCCATCCTTACACAATTTGGGCCTATATGTGACTCCAGACCTACAGAAATGTGGTTGACACTTTGCTGTCGTCTGGGATCTCCCCCTCCCCCAGCAAGCCACTCAAGTTTTATCAAAACTTCCACAAAGACTAAAATGACAAAATGGAACCAGATGGGCCACTTACTGCCTCAGGGCATTGTTCATCTACCTGAAGCATATGGACTACAGCGGTTCAAGAAGGCAGCTCACCACCATCTTCTCAAGGGACAACTAGGGATGGCCAATGAATGCTGTTTTCAGCTAGCAATGCCGGTATTCTGTGAATGCATTGAAATAAAATTGGAATTAGTTTGACCCTGCTCCCTATGAGGATACCAGTGGCTCCGTAGGTAACGTGGTTCAGAGTTCGAGGAGCACAGATTTAAGGCCCGCTCAAGAGACTCCAGGACCCCTGATTATAGGAGTTGGGACATAATGTTGAGGTTGTACAGGACATTGGTGAGGCCTCTTCTGGAAAACTGTGTGCAGTTATGGTTTCCCTGTTATCGGAAGGATATTATTAAGCTAAAGAAATTTCAGAGGAGATTTACCAGGATGTTGCTGCGTATGGAACGTTTGAGTTATAAAGAAAGGCTGGGTAGGCTGGGTCTTTTCTCATGGAGCATAGAAGGTTGAGAGGTGACCTTATAGAGGTTTATAAAATAATGAGGGGTTTGGATAGGGTTAAAGGTAGTTGTCTTTTCCAAAGCACAGAGAATTCAAGACTAGGGGCCATATTTTTAAGGTGAGAGAGATATTTAGAAAAGACATGAGGGGCAAAGTTTTTACACAGGGGGTGGTTTGCATGTGGAATAAAGCATCTTGTACAGTTTTACAATGTTGAAGGTGTTATATAAATGCAGCTGTGGATGTGATCTGGTGAATGTGGATGCAGTTACAATGTTTAAAAGACATTTGGATAGGTACATGAATAGGAAAGGTTGCAGGGAATTGGGCTAGGAGCAGGGTGGTGGGACTAGTTTAGTTTGGGATTATGGTCAGCATGGGCTGGTTGGGCCGAAATGTCTGTTTCTGTGTTGTAGGACTCTGACTGTATGAGACTAGAAACTGAACAGGGCACATACAGCATGGCTTCTCGACTGGAACACGGATAACAAGGCTCCGTCTTCCCTCTCAGGTAGTTTTCCTGAAATATCCCTGGGTGCTTTATCAAGAGAAGAGCAGCGAAGAACCCCCTGGTATTTTAGAGCCAATACTTAGCCCTCACGATTTCTTAAAAACACTCCCTAGACGACCTGCACACATTACCATTTGTGGGATCTTGCTGCGCAAGAAATCAGATGCTATGTCACTCACTTTGTCAGCTGTAAGTCACTCTGGAATGTTCCAGGATTGTGCTACAGGAATTCAGGTTCTTCTTCACATCTGCAGCTGCATTTATGTAGCACCTCCAGCATTGTAAAACTGTACAAGATGCTTTGCAGCAATGATTATCAAACAATGTTTACCGCCCCTAGGCATTAAGGCATTAGGTCAGCTCTCGAGCTCCCTCTGGGAGAGGGCCAGGGAGCTTCAGAAAGGAGATTCCAGAGACTGGGACCTTAGCAAAGGGAGCCGCGGATGCTAGTGATGGGACCCTTAAAATCAGAGCCATGTCCCCTGCTATGGAATTACTATCAAGTGCACTTATTAACCAACGTGCCCATTAACCAGTGTGCTTATTAACAAATGTGTCTGTTAACTAGTGTGCTTATTAACTAGTGTGCCCATTAACCAGTGTGCCCATTAACCAGTGTGCTTATTAACTAGTGTGCCCATTAACCAGTGAGCTTATTAATCAATGTGCCCATTAACCAGTGTGCTTATTAGCCAGTGTGCCCATTAACCAGTGTGCCCATTAGCCAGTGTGCTTATTAACCAAAGTGCCCATTAACCAGTGTGCCCATTAACCAGTGTGCTTATTAACCAGTGTGCTTATTA